>VIAB01000571.1:238622-259443 GCA_009801035.1 Oophaga pumilio
CAAACTATTTGCATGCACATGTATGTAGCTCTTCAAAAGACAAGTCCAGCAATATCTTTACATGGCTATTAGTGATGAGCGAGTATGCTCGTTGCTTGGGTTTTCCTGAGCATGCTCTGGTGGTCTCCGAGTATTTGGGCGTGCTCGGAGATTTAGTTTTTGTCACCGCAGCTGCGTGATACATGTGGGGATTCCCTAACAAACAGGGAATCCCCGGATGTATTCAGGCTGTCTAGCAGTGGCAAATCATGCAGCTGCAGCAGCAAAAACTAAATATCCGAGCACGCCAAAATACTCGGAGACCACCTGAGCATGCTCGGGAAAGCCCGAGCAACGAGCATACTTGCTCATCACTAATGGTTATTTGTCTGTTACTGAGAATCAGCATTTGAACTGATATGCAATGAGGCTGTAGCCTCTGTCACTCCAGCTCTCTTCCCCGTCTTTCTCCTGCTTGGCTGAAAGCCTCTATGCTGTGTTACTTCATCAGGCAAAGGAGCCATCAGTCAATCAGAAGGAGGCAGCACTTGGGCAGGGAACAAAGCTGGAGTGACAAAGGCTTCAGAGCTACATCCTTATTTGCATATTGATTCAAATGCTGATTTCCCAGTAATGCAGAAACGGTCTATCTATGTACAGGTATTGCTGAACTTGATTCTGGAAAAGCTGCATGTGGATATAAATAATGTGGGGTGAAATCTTGCTAACAGAGGCCCTTTAAGTGCTGCAGTCCAGGCATGCACCATTTTACCACAGTATTATAATGAAAACACCTTATAGCAAAGTCCATTGTTCATTTTATTAACAGTATAATTGCACTTACAGAAAACATTTGACATATAATAGAGTCATGTCAGAAATTTTAATTGATGGCGTCTGAGTTCTGAGACTCCCACCAATCGCTAAAGTAAAGCGGTGGAAACTCTGCTTTCCTCTGAGACAAGTTGGACTTTCTTTGGAGTGTATTTTCAGTTTTGGAGGAGAGTAGCTCTTGGCTGAGCACTTCTGCCCCTGTATGTAAATAATTGGTGGGGACATCAGAACTTGGATTCCCACCAATCAAAACTTCTAAAATGTCTTTATGACACAAGAAGTAAAAAATTTCCGCTGTACACGATAATTGTGTACCTTATAGTGCGCAAAGGTCATCGATTCAAGGAATATTGTTGAATTGCATCATCGAAAATCTACAGCGTCCATCCAGTTGAAGAACTATCTGAATAAACTTTTATTGCTCCAAAACCAATCCAAAATGCTTTTACCTCTGCAGAAAATTTTAACAAGCATGCTTGATAAACACTTTGTCAAAGGTTGAGCCATTATTTATTTTACTCATTTACATAGCGCCATTAATTTAGTTCTTTAAAGACAGTGAATTTAAGCAAGGGTTTCCTCATTCCTAAATACAAAGGTAAAAATATGTCATGTTCAAATCTTATGAGACTCTATTGAAACCTCCCAGCTTGTGGTCCATTGTGTCATTCTTTCCAGTGTTTGTATATTTCAGGAAGATCTGCCATCAGTAATTTCTTCACTCCCTACTGCAAAGGATACTGAGACCCCACTAGTTCTCCTTCCTGAATATCAGGAAGTGAATGTAAGGTGGAAGACAAGTTGGCAGAGGCTCTCAGAAAGAGGAAAGACATGTAGTGGCAGGGCTTTGTGGGGTGTAGATGAGTCGCACGCCAGGGTCTGTGGGGTATTCGGCACTGAGCCCGTTCACTTCTATGGGGGATGTCACGGCAACACAGCTCGGTCCGTGGCCCTGGGCGCTCACTGAAAAGGGGTATATTTACAGGGGATTAAAGTGTTTGTAGGATATTCGTGACGCCACCTGTGGTACCTGCTCAGGGTGACCAGCGCTGCTATGCAGATCCGCTGAAGGGTTGGTGTTGGTCAGCAAGGTGTTAAGCCTTCCACAGGCAAGGCTGGGGTCCTTCAGGGTAAATGGGGTGTAGGATGGAGGAGAGGAGTTCAGCAGAAGGAGTAATAATGTGAACACACACACAAAAGTCTCTTTCTGTACCTTTACTGATGAAATTGCAAGCACGTCCCTGGGTGCTGGCAGGGTGAAGGATGCACGTCCAGTTCTTCCCACTGAGTAGGTGTAGGGCCTCCTTACTTCTATTATGTGAGTCTCTGACCTGTATGAAACGAGGCCTAACTCTGTCTTCAACTTTACACCCGGCTGACTTTGTGGTACGGCCTTCTCTTGGATAGAACAGTGTCTCTGTTTGCAGCATCCTGCTAGACCCCCGTCTTCCTGACCCTGGTTACGAATCAGCACTCCTGGGCCCCTGTAGTCCAGCAGGGTCTCCGGTATCTCCTACTAGTCGTGTAGATGCTAGCAAGCTCGGACCCGGTGTCCGGTATTCAGAGTAGAGGTAAGCTATCAATGCTGTTTCAACCTCCGTTACTCTCTTCTTCTCTTACACTCGCCTTTCGTCCTACTCCGACCCTTAACATAAGCACACTAGCAATAGATGGCTGATTCTTCTCTCTCTTCACAGCTCTCAAAGCGTCGGCACGCTTACTCCCTGAACTTCACTCAGTTGACTCAGTTCTGACTAGGCTAGAGTGGCTATCTCTCCACTGGTACTAGCCTCCACACATTGAACTAAGCTCAAAGCTGCAGTCTTCAGGTTCTTTCCATAACTGCTGTTCTCTTTCCTTCATTCTTTCTAATGCTCTGTCTGAAGCAGCTATCAGGATTTCCGTCTACTGATCTGTGCACACTTCTAGAGCTAACTCTCCAACACTCCTAGAGAACTAACAACTTCTCAACTTTCTGAGGTAACAGCAACAACGAACTACGCTTGTTCTGAGCTCTCTGCTGTCTAAGCGTAGACTCATCATCTAACTGCTGTGGCTTCACCATCCTTATATATACTCTCAAAAAGGCTCCCTCTGGTGGCTCTCGGGATTGGTGAAGCTGTGAATGAATATCAGGTCACTTGTGGGTGTTACCATTGGTGCATCCTCCTGGGAAATGTGATTCCAAGCGCAGCTGGGCTACACATAGACATAAGACTAGTGTATTGATCAGTTAGAACAGATCCAGTAGCAATCTGTTGGCAAAAAAGTTGGTCAGACGCAACTTTAGTCTGTTTTAAAATTTCTGTTCTCAGCTGGATCTGTTCTTTTAACATTGAATTCTATGGAAAATGGATCCGTTAATTATCCATCTGTTTTCCTTTCATTTGTAATATATCCTTTTTTGCTTATTGGATCTAGCAAATCCATTACAAATGAAAGAAAAATGGATGGTTAATGGATCCGTTTTCCATAGAATTAAAAAAAAACATCCAACAGAGATCAGTATCTAACAAAGGAGTTTTGTAGGCGCTTAGTAGAGAGCATAGGGGAGCAAGGCAAATAAAAAATTGCTGGGGCTGTGTGGGGTAGGGGAGCAGAGGAAGAGATACTCATCAGAGGGGGCGAAGAGTGAACAATGAACATTTAGTCTACTGTGAATATTCCAGATAAGGAAGGGGAAAATAGTGGTTAGCATAAAAGAGAAGCTTTAAAGAAAAATAAAAAAATGAAAATTCCTAGAGAGAAAAAGGCAGAATCATTCACTGTGTCAAAACTTCTGCTGCTGCTGGCTCTCTTCTAGTCTTGGCAATCCAGTGAAAATGGCAGGCTCAAGCTGCTTTGGAAATGGGTTCTCCAGGGATAGAAAAAAAAGAAAAGAAAATAGCTAAAAGAAATATCATTATAAATAAGTTCCTAATTACATTTAGAAATGACCTTTCGCCAGCTATAGCATGTTACACTGGTCAAATTGCGGAATTGTGGCTACAGAGCCGAATAAAACATATTTCTCTTTTATAACTTAATTTCTCCTGTTTGTTGCAGAGATTCATGTGCCTTGTAATGTGTAGGTTATAACTTATGTCTAATTGAGTGTTACCAGAGATTTGTTTCTGGGAGCGTGTACTTCTTCCGTTGTACGACATTGACCAATCATATGCAGACAGCAAGATATAAGGGAAAAAGCACATGGTCCCAGAAAAACTTGGCATCCCTCTCACTGCAGAGTGATGACCTGTGCCAGGAATAGTTCAGGGATGAGTGTGATTACTAGCACCTTTCAGCTTTCATCTCAGGGCAGTCAGTGTGGGAGGTGGGAAGCTGAGCTGACAGTGCTGTGAATGGAGAGCTGCAACTGCAGATATGTTTGTAATGACACAAAGCTGTCCTGTACTGCCCCTCCCAGGACACTGTCTGCTGTGAGATGAAAGCTGAAAGGTGTTAGTAAGCTCTGCTCAACTTCCGACACGTGTGTTCACTTTGCAGTGAGACCACTGGGGAGACCAAACGGTCTATCACTACATATCACATACTGAGAAACCTATTCTAAGCGATTGTGGGAGCGTGTTCCTTTTTTCTTGCATGTTGCTGCCTGCTTATCAAGTCATACAGGGGAAGAGGTACATGCCAGCAGAGAAAGATCTCTGGTAACACTCTCTTGGACTTAACATAAACTGTAGTCTAAACTTTACAAATTAATATCTACACAAAGAAGAAGAGAAATTAAAAAAATAATAAGTACATTTTATTAAGCTTTGCAACCACTATTCCATGATGTGGCCAGCTTGATATGCTCACACTTGTGAAAGGTCTTCTTAAATTGCTATACTGATAAATACTTGTCCTAGAATGCTAATAGTACAGGTGCCTGTGAGCATGTGCAGTAGAATCATGTGTAGAATAATGCGCTCTATGTGGGTATTCAGATATAATGCTAGAAATACCAGGAGTGCCGAGGTAAGAAGAGGCTGCTCACACTGCTGTCCACTCTGTCTTTATTAGTGATAATGCGAGCTATAGAATCTCCAGGTCACAGCAGATAATCTTCTACTCCATGTACCCATAGCCGCCTGTCTTAGCATTTTAAGACAGATATTTCTCATTGTAACAGGGAGGTAACCATTCTAATTCTACAATGGTTACCTCCCTAGACAAAACAATTGTGATTCGCCATTTCAAAGTATTTAGGAAGTTATTTAAAATGACTATTCATTTAGTTATTTTTTTTCTATTCCCGAGAATCCCTTTAAATTGGGACTTCTTCCATTGACCTTAGCATAGTAATACAAGGAAATTACATCACTATGGTTTGGGAAGAAAGTAGGAGGGTAGAAGTAGGTAATTTATGTTCAAATCTAGCCTCGGTCTTGACGTTATCTTTTTACTAATAAAATTACTGAAACTTTGGCATTGTCAATATAGTAAGAAAAACAAGGATCCAGCGGAAAATTTAAAGTCCATTTCTTTTACAATACATTAGATGGATATCAATCAATTCAAAAAAACCTCCTGTACCAGAGGACCCCCATCAGCTTTACACATATTAGGTTCACGACTTCTAGTCTTCTGGCAACTGAAACTGGCTACTTCAATTTCATAAGCCTAATTTTCTCATAGGATCTATTTTATATGAGAAATTTCCAGATTTTATCAACCCATTCCTGAATCCCACAGCTTGGAGATTTTCTATATACTCACTTGATTAATTTTGTAAATTGTTTTTACTTTTACTACACCCACTTTGACAATTCTGGCTGTTATTAGCCATTTGGAAATGTCACAGATTATTCAAACAGCTTATTAGCACTCATCAGTGGGAGGCAATCCATGACGTTCTCAATGACTCCATCACCATGGCGACAAAATGTAATCTGAAAAATCAACACTGGCACGCTAAGGTCTGCGTTGTCTTAATATTTCTCTCCTCAATTCTGTGATCTAATCTCTGTGATCTGCATGTATGAACCGCACAAATTACAAATAAACAGGAAATGGCACAGTGAGAGCGAGTAAAAAAAAAGGCTGATATGTGTCCCTTGTGAGTATAATCATAAAACACAATTTGGGCCTTTTATAAATGATAAATTGACAATCTTATCAGCTTTAAAGAGTATTTCTTAAGATAAGAAATCTCTGAACATTTTCATAAAGTAGCAGCCTATAAAATAATACCGCGTATGGCTGAACTACGTTGATACTATATAGGCTGTTTGATTTCAGGACTACTGAGCCACAATATTGGTGCATAAAATATTATCCCACCCATATTGCAGAGCAGAAAGTGTATATCCATAAGCATTAACCCTTTGTAGTGTCATATGACAAATTAGCATGCAATACTGCAATATAGTATACAGTTCACCGTACAGCTACATACAGTATTAGTCAAAAGTTTTGAGACTAACAAATTTAGTTTTTTACAAAATTTGGTATTTCTATGGTCACTGAGGTACATTTATAAGCATTTCATACGTTTTTATATATTTATTGACAAATCCATTACATTTATGTAGAGACTCAATATTTACTGATTTGAGTCTTAATTTTCAAGACTTCTGCAAATCTCCCTGGCATGCTGGATATCAGCTTCGGGGCCCAATCCTCACTGATGCCATCTAGTGATGAGCGAATATGCTCTTAGCTCGGGTTTTCCCGAGCATGCTCGGGTGATCTCCGAGTATTTGGGCATGCTCGGAGATTTAGTTTCTGTCACCTCAGCTGCATGATTTGCGGCTTCTAGACTGCCTGAAAACGTCGGGTTTCCCAAGCAAACAGGCATTCCCCCATGTTTTCAGGCTGTCTAGAAGCCTCAATCATGCAGCTGAGGCAACAGAAATTAAATCTTCAAGCACGCCCAAATACTCAGAGATCACCTGAGCGTGCTCGGGAAAACCAGAGCAACGAGCGTACTCACTCATCACTAATGCCAACCCATTCTTGCCTCATCAGCGCTTGGAGTTTATCACACTTTTTGTGTTTGAAACCTGGGAGTTTCCTGACCATGGACCGAAAATTTCAATGTTTTGCTCACCAAGCCACTTAAGTTATTACTTTTGCCTTGTAACATTGTGCCCCATTATGCTGGAAAAGGAATTATTTATTACCAAATTGCTCCTGGATTTTCTCCTGTAAAGTCCCCTTTAGACTGGTTAGGAAATCTGGAAGAATGACTGGAGAATAAAATGTGAGCACTACGATGAGTCCTGTGCATATGCCAACAGTATAGCATCATGAGACCATTCATGTGTGCGGTTGGTTTTCATACAGTGGAGTGGGCTCAGTTACAATTATGCCTAAGAACACTGCCATAAATAAGGAATGAAATCTACGCATCATCTAAACCAACTTCTCCCAACGATGCAAGAGAAATCTGGTGATGAACAATGCTTTTTCCAACATGATGGAGCACCTTGTCACAAGGAAAAGTGATAAGTGATTCGGTGAACAAAACATTGAAATTCTAGGATGACTAGGAAAGTAGGTGGACATACAAAAACACAGAAATTATGATAACCTCCAAGCACTGATTAGGCAATAATGTGTTGTCATCAGTCATGACTTGGCCCAGAAGCTGATATTCGGCATGCCAGGGTGAATGCTAGAAGTTTTGAACAATAAAGGTCAACACTGTAAATATTGAGTCTTTACATAAACTTTATATGTTAGTCAATAAAAAATGTAAGAACTTATGAAACTCTTTTAGAAGAGCTTGAGGGAAACTCTGTGGTCTTCAAATTTGAAACTTCTCAAGTTTTAGCCCATTTTAGCTGATAGTTACGGTAACTATTTCACTTTATCTTGTTTTCAGTGTATATTTAGCTATCTTCCTAAATGTCTTCTAGATCCCTGCCCTCAACCTGTAATTTGATCCATAATGTCCTGAGTTTTAGCTACCTACAAAAATGAAAGAAAGTGTTTAAATTTTACAAGTCAGTACACACTTGCATTTTCTGTTTGAAAGAGACCTGATTCTCTAATTCTTAATGTCACAAATTTTTAAGCTCATATTTTCAATTGTTCTACTGCTCAAGTTCAACTGAAAATCGCAGGAGGGTACTCATATCCTTTAAGGAGAATCTGACTTTTATTTGTACACTAGAAATAGTAGAGTCAAAACACTGTTATCTCCGCTTTTAGGCAATGTTACTCGAGTTTGCATTGGGTGCTCAGGTATGCACAGAGTAGTCAAAAAACACCAGAAAAAAAGGCAAGGCAGAGATGCTTACCTTTCCAGGCCTCCAAACAAATGCACTATCAGGGTGCAGTGCACCCAATTAAAGATGGCGGCAACACAGGTGCACCAATACCGATGAAACAACCACTCTCAACCTACCAATCCATGGAGGGGGTTGCTGTTTGGTATGTTTGTGCACAAAAAATAGTCTGTATGTGTCGCTGTTCACATACAGGTCATGCAGAGCATCTGGCTTACAGCCTATTAGTGACGCCTATACTCTTAGATCAGGCAGGCTGACTAGTGCTAACCAGAATTCATCCCGTGTGAACAGACGCCACAGTTTACAGCGCCATCTGGGCCCAACTGCACCCTGAAAGATAAATAAAGTGAAAAAACACATATAAATATATGTGAGGTATTAGTTAATATTATGGCCAAAATATGGAAGCTCGCAACCCACGTCAAGGATCCTCACACTTACGAGTCCTTTCACTAAACAGCAAAACCACAAAAAGAGGACTTAGAATTCCTCCAAAAATTATTCAAAAAACACCAGAAAAAAGGCAGAGATGCTTACCTGCCCAGGTCTCCTAACAAATGCACTATCAGTATGCACAGAGTGTTGTGGATTCCCGCCTGTTTTTTTGGGGTGTCTAACAGTTGCGATGCAGGGCAGGGACTTGAGCATATCACTCGAACACCCGCGATATTTAAATGAGACTGCTTTCCTTCCGAGCCCTACCGTGTGCCCAAACAATAGTTTTCTCCCTCATATGGGGTATCGGCATACTCAGGAAAAATGGCACTACAAATTGTATAGCATAATTTCTCCTGTTACCCTTATGAAAATGTAAAATTTGGGGCTTAAAATTTTTTTTTGTGAGGAAAATGTGATTTTTTATTAATTTTCATGTCTCAACGTTAGAAACTTCTGTAAAGCACCTGGGGGTGCAATTAGAAAGTTATCAGAAAGCATCACTTGGAAATTATCTTCAGTATAGTAGAAAGATCTATGTATAGTTCTATAGTAATATTTTCAATCAGATGAAGGTTGAGCAATTTGAGAGAGTTGTAGGATTGTTAGTGGTGGCATTGTTTTTTATTTTTTATACCCAGTGTGCCCCCCATCCAGTCACAACGGACCGTTAAGGGCTATTTTTTTACTTTTTACACACATTTTGTTTTGGCTGATATCCTGGTGCTTGTGGCTGACATAATGGACTGTGGAAATACAGCTTCCCAACTGCACTGTGATGGTTGACTGTTTTACGGTATGTGATCAATGTAGGACTGCCAGAGACAGTGGTGCTGAAATTGCGGAGGAGATAAAGGGTCAGTAACAGTTTGCCTATAAAAACGGAATCTAATATTTGGACACAGTTCAGTAGGTCACCATACATTTTTAGAAGCATACAGATATTCTTCATCATCCTCACCATGGAGCTGCTCTCCTCTGCTGACTTATCTGCTCTTCCAGTTTGTTTCCTTGCATGAAGATGCGGGAACTTGAAGTTGGTTGTGAAGGTCCTTTGCTCATCTTATGGAAGTACTGTAAAGAAAAATACTGAATAGCTGTTCACTGTAACAACTTGTGTAGCCCACATGAGTTGTACATACATAACTCTCAATCGGCGTAATAACAGTTGGCCAAGAGTAAAGTTGTATTTTTCCTAACTATACATCATATTTTAGAACCATGTGCATCTGTAAACTAACCACAAAAGACATTATGTGACATGTTTATTAACAGAAGTGTGATTCATTTCTATGCATCATTTGTAAAGACGAAAAGGGTGGTGTATCCAAAGTGGGAACTGATAGTGCTGTTCTCCCTTATGTTTTAGTATATAAGGGCTCCTACACCACTGTTCACCTTACCCGATGAAGGGTCCATAGCCAACTCGAAACGTTGTTACTCTCTGCATGCCCTCACAATAAATCTTCAAGCATTGCATCTTCAGAGTGTGAGTATTTGATTTTTTTTTATTTATTTTTTGAAATTCAGGATACACCACCAACCTTTTGTCTTTACATGCATACCTTTTTTTTCTTGGGCACGAATATGCCTGACTTCATTTGTCTTTTATTTTTCATTCACAGTAATCAGAACAGTAATGTGATTTCGTTATATGTTGAAATATTCCATATTGTCAGTCCTATCAAACTCCAAAATTGCATATAGGAAGGTGACCTTTGATTTATAAATTCAATTGAGCATAAATTAAGCATCCAGACACTGCAGTAGAAAAGTATTGATTTTGATAGAAATTTACAAAGGAAATATTACTTGATAAATTCAGAGTTCACACAAGATGCTGGCTTCTATTTATACCAATATCACATCATAAAACCACAGCATGAAATACAAATTTTAATAAATGATCATCTCCATTTGAACGCATAACATACATTATGTATATAAATTATCAGTGCTGTGAAAAAGTCTTCACTTCCTCCCTAAATTCATTATTTTTAACACTTACGTGGTTCAGATCTTCATCAGAACTCATTATTGATAGGACACTTTGTGGAAGATTTGCCACAATTCTGAGTTGTCTCCAATTGTACAAAAAAGCACCTCATACAGATTAGATTAAAGTCAGCCTACACTTCCTGGTATTTAGGCCTCCTGACTCCCCTGACTGATGATGTTGAGGTAGAGAAAGATTGGGCAAGCTGAATTTTAATGCTCAATACTTTTTTTTTTCACTGTAGATAAGTTGCAGCCTTAGGGGTTTGATAGCAGCATATTCCCCTCTACCCACCGAAAATGTATGAATGCTCAGCCATACAAAGTGCTCATGTGTTTAGGGGAAAGTCAGAAGAGATACCTGTGGATCAAACGAGTGTTCATCCAACAGTTATCGAAGGTGTATGGGCACCTTAACTCTAACAATGATTAAATGAGTCTCAGACTCATGCATTTGTTTTGGCATCAAACACATGGGCTCCGATTCATCAAAACTTTTAGACTAAAATTCTGGCATAAAAAGCTTTGACAAATCACAAAATTTTGGTGCAGTGTGAGGCTGCTCAAAAATTTCAATTTTTGGGCATTTCCATGCCATTTTTGCCCAGCTCCAACATAATGGTGGAGTTGGGGTGGAAAGAGGGTATGACAACCACTACTCATTAAATTAATGATGAGCTATGGCATACCTTACAACCCAAGTCTTACTCCAGTCTCCGACATGGAGTCCGATTTGTGTTGAGTTGCAAAGAGGTGAGTGCCTTTTAATGAATCAGCCACCTTGCATTCCACCGCACTCGCTCATCAAGACTGGTGTGAAAAACGCAGGTATTGATGAATCAGGGTCATGGATTTCTGCAAACCCTATTTAGATTCATCAAACAGTCACAGACATTTCGCCAAGAAATCTGCCATATTTACGGTAATTTCTTCTTAACCAATTCTAAACATATATTCAATTATTGTTTTTGAAACCTCTCAAGGCTACGTTTCCACGATGAGCTTTTGGTGAATTTTTAATGTTGCAGATTTTGTGAGCCATTTCTACACCTATTAAGTAAAATAGGTTACTTAAATTTTTTCAAAAATACACAGAGTAAAAAACTCACCGTGGGAACATAGAATTAAGAATTTCTTGTTGAGATTGTACATCGAGGATAGGTGGATCTCAGGGCGCTATTACATAAGCGTTCCTCCTGGGTTTACCGCTAATTACCTTACTGCACCTGTACTTGCAGCTTGGAACAATGTTAAGTGCAGCCCAGTAATTAGCTGTAAACTGTGAGCACTACACCTGACACTAATACATGTGTATTAGCACCATTATATTACCCTTATTAGTTTTATTTGGAGATCTGAATCAATTAACTGTGAAAAATATGCAACAACAAAGAAAGTTGAAGAAATAAATAATTTTTCACAGTACTGCATATGTTTTGTTAAATATGATAGATGGATTTGCTTCCTAAATAACTTTGTGGTATTTATAACGTTAATCTTTAGAAAATGTACTGCTGAAATAGATTTCAATGACATTAGTACATTTATCTTCTTCTAGATAAATAAGTACACGTTTAGTCGTAAATGATAAAGTATACTTGCCACCCAAACACACTGGAGGCGACTGTTTAGTCATTTGCTCCAATATCTCTAAAAATACAGCTGATGAATGAACTTCTTGCATCAGCCAAGTGTAGAGTCTCAAGCGGAGATGTCTCAAGGACAAAGCGGTTGATGCAAGTGCTTTAGGCCACCCAGCTATAAAATAGTTCAATGAACGTAAACACATTACAATTTTTAAATTTTAAAACAATTCACATTTATGGTACTTCTGTCATAACACTGATGAGATTAATATGATCAGGTAGCTTAATTAATATTGATTCAACTCAAATCTGCAATACATCTCCCAACCTGTTTTTCCACTATTGGAATGGAAAAGACATTGTAAAATTCTGCTGGAGAAAACATTTTAATAGATCACGTTTCTTATATCCTAGTTGTGATCTCCGCTTATTTTATTCTACTTATTATGAAGGTAAAATAATAACAAACAATAATTGCTCTTCATATAACAATTTAATATTTAAACCAAATACAAACAGGTAAAATAGAAACATTAAAGAATAATCATTATTTAATATTTTTTTCATAAATTCATAGTGAGCATGAAAATAAGCAACTTTGTAAAATATCTTATCAGATAAAACTGCTTGTTTCTTCTTCTGGACTGATCTTTTACTCTAAATTCAGGGATAAAATCTATCTTCAGTGAATACAGACTTTCACATTACAGAGATAGGACATGGCAGTTAGTGCTCATGAAGGTCTAAGGAGAAAACAGAATGAGGGAAGAACCATAAGTTACACAGATATTCTATTACAAGTTCTCCTGAAATGACAGTTAAACTTAAAAAGAGTTTAAAGTATAACTGTCAATTCAAGAGAACTGGCAGCATACTGTCTCGGTGATGACAGTGGGTCCCACTGCACCACTGGCAAGGCTTACCCTGGAGGGGCATAACTAATTTACTACCTGGTCTTCTCTAGAGCCTCTGATGGTGAGGATAGGCTTGGGTCGTTAGAGTAGTCACCAGGTGCCACTGGAGTGCAGTCCCCTGACCTGCAGCAGCTGACCAACGGGTCAAAGGCAAGAATACGAAGCACATAAGGCAAATACAGAGATGTGGTCAGATAGTCCAAGGTCAGAGCCAACAGCATAGGTTCAAAATACAAGGCCATGGTCAGAAGCGGAGAGATCAGCCAGAACGAGTAAACAAGCCGAGTCGGTAACAGCAGGGTCAAATAGTAATGTACATTGGCAGGAATCTAGAGGCAGACTGCAACTAGAACCTGAACTCAGGCAAGGCATGGAGGAAGGAGCTGCCTAATATATCCACTGCTGTCAGGGGATAGGCCAGGAAGCAAAACTCTGCAGCACACAGTCGTTTTAAATTCCTGCAGAGTCTGGCCACACCTCTGTATAGCCAGGTGGAGACTCTCCAGCAACAGGAGAATGTAGCAGTTCTGGAAGTGTAGCACGAGGCAGCTCAGACAGAAGATCTGACACCGGGAGGAGCAGAGCGGTTCACGCAGTGAGTATGATGGCGCTTACCAACCATCCGAGTCACTGGCATGACAGTCTGTGTAACCTATAGCTCCTCTGTCCTCATTTACCCTCCCTTCCAGATAGAATCTTATCAGTAGCAACTGTTATCTCCAATCTCAGTAATGGGAAAATCTATTTTCACTGAATACAGATTTTACCACGAAATACAGAGATTACAGAGAGTGAAAGATCAGTTTTCGAGAGCAAAAAGAATCAGATTTCCCTGATACATTTCAAAGTTTCCTATTTTTATGTGTACTATTGGTTTATGAAAAGAAAATGACAACAACGGGTACTCTTTAAATTTAAAAATCTATTTAGAAAAATTTGCAACACAATTTACCACTAGACTTTGTTTACGGTAAACCTTCACAACTCTTATCAGAGATTCCTTAATATACTTTTTAATACTATCAGCTGAATTTTTCCCAATTTTACAAAGGTGAATCTGTGCTTAAAATCACAGATTGATTCCTAGGGTTGCTGCATTCCTAGAATTATTGTGTATATGTAGAGTACTGTGCAAAAATTTTAGGCAGGTGTGGGAAAAATGCTGAAAAGTGAGAATGCTTTAAAAAATAGAAGTGTTAATATTTTATTTTTTTATCAATTTAAAAAATGCAAACTGAATGGACAAAAGAGAAATCTGTGTGACCATCCTTTGCCTTGTAAAAACAGGATCAATTTTTCTTTTTCACACAGTTGATGATTTTGTAGGATTGTAGTCAAGTGTAAGATTAACTGATTTTACGTAACAGGTGATAATGATCATCATTTTTAAATGCCAGTTGAAGCACAGTCATTAAAAAAATAGAAACTTATATGAAGAAGGCTAAAATCTGGGTGAGAGACAGCCAAATTCTCCTACAAAAGTGAGGTTATGGAAGACAATTTCATGTAACAGAACATACACCATGGCAAGACTGAGCACAGCAACAAGACAAAAGGTAGCTATACTGCATCACCAAGGTCTCTCACAGGAAAATATTTTTAATCAGTTTGTGGGGTTCCAGGATGTGCTGATCAAGCTCTTTTGAAGATGCGCCAAGAAACGGCCAGCATTAAGGACTGTAGATGCAGCAGTGGACCAAGGAAAGGTGCAGCAGCAGAAAGGTGCATCATGCTTACTTTCCTTCTAAATCGGAACATGTCCAGCAGTGCCATCAACTCAGAACTGGTAGCATCCAGTGGGACCCAACTACACTGATCTACTGTTCAAATAAGTCTGTCCAGAAGTGATCTTGATGCAAGAATTATGTGCTAAAACCTCCATACCTTTGACATGGAAATAAGGCCAAGTGACTCATCTATGCCCAAAAACATAGGAACTGGAAGCAGAAAATGGCAGCAGATGCTTGCGACAGATGAGTCAAAATTTTAAATATTTTGCTGTAACAGAAGGCTGTTTGATCACCAAAGCAGTGGAGAGAAGTACAATAATGAGTGTCTGCAGGTAATAGTGACGCATGGTAGAGGCTCCTTGAAAGTTGGGGGCTGTATTTCAACAAATGGAGTTTGCGATTTGGTGGGCATTGCTGAGAAATACAGACTGATCATACAATATCATCAGGAAGGCGTCTGATTGGCTCCAAATTTATCCTTCAGTGGGAAAACAATCCAAAACATACATCAAATATCATTAAGAACTATGTTTAGTGTAAAGAAGAACAAGGAGACATGGAAGAGACCTGATTTCAACATCATCGAGATTCATGTGAGATTTCATGAAGAGATAGAAGGATTTATTTAGTAAAACCTCCCACCCCTAAATCCTTAAAAAACTATATGCAAGTGTACCTGGAAGAAATGATGCTGTTTTGAAGACAAAGGGTTGTCACAACAAAGTTTGATTTTAATTACTCTTTTGGTCATTAATTTTGCATTTTGTTAATTAATAAAATGCTAAAAGTAAACTATTAACATTTCTATTTCTTAAAATATTTTTTCTTTTCAGAAATTTTTGCCACACCTGCCATAATGTTTTGCACAGTACAAGTTGCAACAAAATAGCTAAAGATACACTAGAGCTCATGGTTAAGAAATCTGTCACTGGATTTTTGCTGCCTAATCAGAGATCTGCATGATGTAAGGCAGACACCTTGATTCCCACAATGCATCGCTTACTGAGCTGTTGCTGTAGTTTTGATCAAATCACTTTTTTATTAGCAGGTGATTATCATTACAGGATTAGCAAACCTGCTTCCATATATTCCTGCATATTCAGGAGCTCTGTATAACCCCGCCCCCACCTCTAATTGGCAGCTATCTGCCTATGCACAGTGTACACAGAAAGTTGCCAATCAGTGGTGTGGGCGGGGTTATACACAGCTCAGCATTCAGAGAACTGCTTGCTAGATCTGCAGCAGATAAAACAGTGATGTCATCAAAACTGTAGCAACCAGCAAAGTAAGTGATATTTCACTGAAATCAGGGTCTCTGCCCCTACATTATGCTTCTCTCAGATGTGGTAGCATCAATCTGGTGACAGATTCCCTTTAAAAGACGTCAGATGTATATGGCATATGCTATTTCATATCCTGATGTAATAGGTTTGTCATCTCTGTCTCATTAATATAGTGGTTTCTGTGGAAGTTCTGTTAATTTTTTTTTTAGAATACAGCTACCACTAGGGGGAGCAAACTGGTGATTGATCTAAAAATCCATATAATAATCTCATCTGGTGGAGTCTTTGTGCTACTGAATTGTATATATTTAAAGGAGCTCCACTACTTTGATATTGATTTTTAAAGATTAGTCATCCATAAGAGATTGTCAGGGGTTTGACAACTGGCACCTGTTACCAGCCACAGTAACTGGCATATGCAAAAGTGTATGGAGTGGACCACCACAACTCCATCCCACTATACAAAGGATGGGAAAGCATAAAATGGATAATCCACTGGCACAACCACACCAGAGAGTTATGAGCAAACGCGTTTCGGATAGAGGTCCTTATTCATTGCAATCAGCAACGAATAAGGATCTCTCTCTCTATCCTAAACATGTTTGCTCATAACTCGCTGATGTGGTTGTGATATTGGATTATCCATTTTATGATTTTCTATTAATAAAAGTTTACATTTTTATTGAAGACTGCTTTGCTGGATTGTTCCTCCTTTCTGAACACTTCCACGTGGCACTGCTGGTATCCGTGCGACGGTCTCCAAATGGGTGAGCTGTCTTTTCCCATTTTTTCTATTTAGTGGATGCTCCTAGGTACTGTAGATCAGACTGTGGGACCCCCACCAATCTCTTATTGATGACCATAGTAGTAGAAAGCCCCTCCTGTGTATACATAACAGTGATCACTGAGTCAAACCAATGAACCAGAAAATCCTATTACAACCTAGTATTAAATGAATCAGTTCATTTTTACAATTAAGAATAATGACTCTTAATATTCTCTACGATGTTCACTGTTTGAAAATCAACCTTCCTCAGCAAAAACTTGACAAAATCAGCATTATTTCTCCGGAAGCCATCAATATACACCATTGTGTTCAGATTGTCAAGCTACAACTTCATGCTGTAGAACGTAGCGTATCCCTCCATGACCGCCTAATTCACTCCCTGTGGCAATGTCCTCTTTTTTTGCCAATGAACATTTTCTATCTGTTTTGCAGCTGAAATCCCGTGTTGTAATGACCCCATTAGCAATTTCGCCTCCTCGCAGCACTCCAGAACCAGACATCAGTTCTATTCCTCAGGATGCAGCTACTGTGCCCAATTCTGCTGTTCCACAGGCACTTAAAGGTATAAGATCTTCACTGGCTTAACAACACTGATCTATCCAGCCAGGCGTGTACACGGGTATTTAGGAGGGCACCACTCTTTGCTCATTTTCACATCTGAATGTTTTGGAGGTCACTGTGCGTATTAATGACTTTATCTCCCGATGCTAGGTACAGACATTAGATGAATGTCAGTAGATCCCCTCCAATTTCCACCAACAATCTAATATCTGTAGGCTAAGTTCAATGGTCCCCCAATGTCTTAGGAATCAAATATGGTGAATTTTTACTAGCCCAATTTGTTTTTTCAACGACATAAGTATCCCTTTATGTGATTAGCAGCCACTTATCCATATGTCTATAGAAATAGCATATTGGATCAGCTGAATATTATTTATCTATAATAATGAAGAATAAAAATGATTATTATAAATAATATAATAAACAACATCATGTATAACATTCATCTAAATGTTAATGGAGTCTTCAGTGAAACCAGCGGATGGAGCAGATGTTGCTCCATGGGAAATCATTAGTTGTTCTGTGGAATGTTAATTATAAGCAATTAAAATAATAAATTTGATGTTACACAACGTATATCAATCATGTAATACCAGAAGACTAAACATCATTATTGCAGTTGTAGGTTGCAGGACGTCCTTTTATTTTTATGCAGTACTAACAAAATATTCTTTATTTTTCCTTGAATTTCAGTTTGTATTTATGTGAACAAACAAGGTAACACCGGACCCTATCTTGACAGAAAAAAAGTCCAGCAACTCCCTGACCACTTTGGACCTGAGCGTCCTTCCATGGTGCTACAACAGGCAGTTCAAGCCTGCATTGACTGTGCTCATCAGCAGAAGAGTGTGTTCTCCCTAGTGAAGCAGGGCTATGGAGGAGAAATGGTTTCAGGTGATGGGAAATGAAGACACGTCTGCACATAAATTCTATATTGCTGTTATTATTTTTTTGTGTTTTTTTTGTGCTTGTTTTTTACAAGTTCTTTTTAGATCTACTCTTAAAGCAGACCTTTTTACTGCTTTTTATTTTAACGTGTACATCTCACTAATACGGCTCTAAGGAGCTGATTAAAACGTGTTCTTTTAATTCAACTCTTTTGTCTTGATATGGGCTTTTGAATTTAGGATGCCGAGTTTGAAAATTTCCCTTTGAGCTAAGAGGGCGATAGCAACGATTCTTATGTGTGGGCGTTTACTTTTTCCTCTGTATGATGCTGCCCAATTATAAGATGCAATGTCATAGAGGGGAGAAAAGCAAAAGCCTGCATTTTCAGTGTCATCTGTTGAGACTTGATGTGTCTCACTTGACCATGCTGAGAACTCCTTTCTCTCTTCGCTTTCTGTCATTACAGTGCATTAGGTGAGCAACTTTTGTCATGTACAATAGTCTGGACCTACTACTGATATTAAGGAATAAGGAGATTGATGGTGTTCCTCAATACCTGTGGTAGGTCCAGAGCGGTGTATTTGACAAACGCTGCTCCCACAATTATCATCATTGCTCTGGTGCTCCCACACTTAGGCTCTCTTCCTTCACCAAGTACTGACAGGAAGCAACAGGAGTGATGAATTCACAGTGTGGTCAAGTGAAATACATCAAGTCTTACCAGATTAATCTGAAATATTGCACAATTGAAGGGGAATTTTCTGCAACCTAAATTTCAAAGCCCATACCAAAAATGCTGTAATCAGCCTGTCAGCCCTTTTTTTAGTGCATATATTACAGAATAAAATAAAAAAGCATGTTGTGAAAGTTCTTCTTCAAGTGATGAACAGCAAAGGAGCAACCCAACTGTGTTGTGATCAGCGTTTCGAGTTGTTCCAGGGCAGGACATGTTTTGCATCTTTTGACCTAAGCTGGTAGCATTCAATGTCTGAAAGTTTGATCTGGTAGGCAAAATCTCATGATATCGCCACCCTAAAATATTCACAAACAGAAACTGTAGAATTTAATATACAGGGTTGTCCAAAAGTAGGTGGACAGTATGTGTAATAGGGTTATGAATGGGGAGACTTATCAAATATGGTGTAAAGTGAAACTGACTCAGTTGCCCTTAACAACCAATCAGATTCCACTTTTCATTCTTCACAGACTCTTTGGAAATATTAGTGAAACCCAGTGGTGTAACTACAAAGTTATGGACCCCGGTGCGAACTTTCAAATGGGGCCCCCTATTTCAAAATATTTTCAACCCTAATTCACATTTTCCCTATTCATTTCGCACACTATAGCTTAGTTGCAATGTTGTATAGTCTCACCTCAGTGGCGTAACTATCCGGTGCCCCATCCTGGTATATATTTGTCCCCCGTACTGCCGTTGTTCTGTAATGAATAAAAGAAAATAAACAATTATACTCATCAGGGGCTTACATAGAAGTCATGGGGATCCATATCAGAAGTATAATGCACACCCATAGTCCTCCATATAATATAATGCAACCCCATAGTCCTCTATATAATATACTGCACAGTTCATGGTCATCCATGTAGTTTAATCAAATGCACCTCGATAGTCATCCATAAAGTATAATGCACCCCATAGTACTTCATAGTAGTATTATGCACCCCATAGTCATATATAGTATAATGCAGCAGCCCCATAGGAGTATAAAATGCAGCAACCCCATAGCAGTAAAATGCATCCCCTTCTGCCCCCTACCCACCATAGTAGAATGCACCCCCATACCGGTATAATGTGCCCTATACTGTGGTTTTACAAAAAAAAAAGTTTTTCCTTACCTGGCTGAGCTCCAGCGATGTCCTCACCCACGATTCGGCTGAGGCGCGCAGCGTCACTCCGGCGTATGAGAGTGACGTCATACGTCGGCAATATGCGCGCTGACGTCAGCTGCCGGCATGTAATTGGCCAGTGGCTGTTAACTGTTGCCAGAGGTATATCTACATTTTCTGGCCTGCCCTTGCGCTACCTGCATCCCCTGCCTTGCTCTGCATGCATCCCCTGTGTTGTTCCGCCTGCATCCACTGCCTTGCTCTGCCTTCATCCCCTGCTTTGCTCTGCCTGCATCCTCTGTGTTGTTCTGCCTGAATGCCCTACCTTGCTCTGGCTTCTGGAAAGGCTCAGGCTGGAAGCAGTATATGGTCGGCCCAAGTGAAGTAATGGTAGTAGACCAAGGAGCCGACAGCTCTCTATTCTGCTACAATTGTCAAGAATATCCACTTTTTGAGATGCGGATACTGTTATGAGTGTTGTCAGACCACCTATCTGGCATTTGCCAGTATTTCCAGATGACCAGTCCGTTGTTGATTGGAACGGAACGGCGGTCATTGAATGGAGGAATGACAGTGACACAGATGACAAATTGGTTGGAATTGAGATCAGATGCCATGTCGCGTTTGAAGAGCCATTGATGTGCCTAAACAGTGCAAACCCCCCAACCCTAACCCTAATTCCAACCTTAACCCTAATCCCAACCATAACCCTAACTTTAGTCCTAACCCTAACTTTAGCCTCAACTCTAACCATAACTTTAGCCCCA
>VIAB01000571.1:264527-288371 GCA_009801035.1 Oophaga pumilio
TTAAAGAGGACCAGCCTTAAATTAAGGGGAGAGATAACGCAGACTTGGACTAGTGCATATAAACACTGGCACATCTGACGTGAAATAAGAAGAATAAGCTTTGTGAAATTGCTCAGCCATTCACGGTCCGGGAGCTGCTGAGATAATTAGTAAGCCGTCGTTCCAACAGAGAGAATTAATTAGAGCAAGAAAAGATCTAGCGCACACTTTAAAGCAAACTGCCAAACCTATGAATACTATAGTGGATGGCAGAGCCGCAGCTCATGTATCATCATGCTCCCCAATTTACGACACTATCGCAGAGTGTCATAGACAAAAAATGGGTTCCAATAGACAAATTGCCTGACACGGGGAAGATAATTGGAACTTGTGAAGACTGAGTGACAATTCTTACATTTTTCTACTACATATGGAGTTTTTCTAATCTATTTGACCTAGTGTTATTAGGACAGCTGAAAATATGAAAAGATTGCACTTTTTTAGGAACCCCCTTATTATAAAATGATAAAATGTACATTTTTGAGTTTTATGTCTTACTGGTCTCTTCTTTATTCTTTTTGACATGGGAAAATGGGTTCAAAGACAATAGAGTAAATGATCAATATTAGTATACCAGTAAATATAGAGTTAGACCAGCTTATCATCACACTTTATTATATTTAGCACGATTCATGAGTTATTAAATGGAAGTTTTTAACCTGATGATGTTGGCGCACTTACTTTCAAAATTCATATAGGAATGTCTGTATAAACCTCTTTGAAAGTTTTCCAGCCGGATATTTCAATGAACATTTTACGTGTTTTAGTCTAATAAAAGGCAAGAAAGAGTGCACAGAGAGTGAAAGCAGGAAAATATCATATTTTTTTTAAATATAGTGACATGAACAATTAATACCAGCAATGACCAATTATTTTTAAAAATATGTTTGTCTTTATTTCAGAATTGTATCCTTTTCTGATTCCACATACCTTTTAAAAATAGCTAAAATTCAGAAAATACCTAAAAAAAAGTCCCTAAAATTCGTCACTGTCAGTCATTATGGCAAATCCTGTGAACAACAGGTTACACTACAGTATAAGGCTAGGATCAAACCAGCGTATTTTCTCTCATCCGAAACAATCGTGCCTATTAAGCTTATTTAAAAAAATGTCTCCATCTTCTTTATTGTCTCAGTCCGTGGAAATCAGACTGCACTCAGATTTAATTTTAGTGCAGTCCAATGTTTTCCACAAATTCATTGATTTGCTTGGCAGGGTGTGATCCGAATATCAGATGCAAATCAAGCATGCTGTGATTTGTTCCTTGGACAGGCTTTATCCAAGGAAAAAATCAGACATGTACATGACACTATACTATAACATTGGTCAGAGTGCAATCCAATTTTTGTCTGATCGCATGCGGTATGGTCGTTTGCATGCACCTAAAGAGTGTAAAATAAAAGTGTCTTTTTTTTCCAGTTTCTGCTTCGTTTGAAGGAAAACAGCATCTTCTCAGCCTTCCTGTAGTGAACAGCATAGGATATGTTCTGCGATTCCTGAAGAAGCTGTGCCGCAGCCTTATCTGTGACAATCTGTTCAGCAATCAACCCTTTATACAGTATAGTACAACATTAGACAACCCCAAGGAATATGATACTGGAAGGATGGAGTCAGGTACAAGTTAGATTTCATATTTTCTATTAAGATATGTTTTGCATATTAGTATGTCGTTTTATTTCAATCTTTTTATATATTTTATTGTAAGCACTGTATATTTTTATATTAAAGTTTCAAATCTTTACGTTTCATCCTTGTATGCTCTAAAGAATTCAATAGCCCCTCAGCGAGTGTGTGACCTTTTGGTTGTCTGATAGTAACATATTTTGGGGACGCATCACTTCGTGTATTTGAAGAGTGGTGGCAGCCGCGTTAAGTAACCAGAGGTGTGTGGACTGTGTTGGAGTGTGATTTATGCTCACTTTATAGCCAAAAACAGAGGTTCAAAGCTGGATTGAGTGAAGCGCAACCCACGTCACGTGCCGAGAAGTGTGTTCGTGAAGTGACAACTCGGTGGCAAGCAGTGGGATACAGTTTAATCGTATTAGAGTATTAGTACGTGGTTTAAGCAATTATTCCCTGTACTAATGACTGGTATCCTTGCGAGGAGTGCACCAGTTCTACAAGGTCCATCTCAGTGCTTACTTAGACATATTTGCAAACAGTTTCCCCTTCCCATTTTCTTTTCTCTTATTTGGCAAAAAGCTGTCTACCGATATGGCAGCCGTATACATGAAGCAAAGTAAGTAGGCTCTGATTAACCTCCATGAGTAGAGAAGAATAGAGGCAGCAGACAAATCTAAGGATCAGCTGACTGGTGCCTTGATGAAGCAGAACTCAAAACATAGTACCGTGGCACCTGAATAAAGTGAAAGCCCAACTCAGAGGAGCCAAGCAATGGGATTTGTCCCGGAAATAACTTCTGGGGGTACTAACAATGCCAGTTCTGAGGAGAGCAGGGACCTTTCTTTGCAAATGGCCTTACAAACGTTGAGAGAGTGTGATGCCAGTTTGCACCTGCAGCTTATTCTACAGTGCCAACAGGTTTCTGCTGCTCAGGCCGAGAGAGATTTCCAGCTTCAATTGGCCCAAATATGATGGGGTAGCAGTTCTCAGCTACCCCATTCCAAGGATATAAATCCAAGAAAACTGCAATTGGAAAACTTCCCTGTCTGTGATGGAGCAAGATAGAAACTTAAATACTGCTCTTCGGCAGTTTGAAAAAACCTGCAGGCAATACCATCTGCCCCTTGATGTGTGGGCATGCTATTTAACTCCAGGTCTGAAAGGCAAAGCCTTGAAAGTTTTTGCTGACCTTTCACCAGACCTAGAGAGGGAATATGATTCTATAAGGGAGGCCTTGGTCAGGAAATACCACCTCACCACAGAAGTGTATAGAAGAAATTTCCGGAGTCTAAAGCAGGGATCAACTGACAGTTATGCGGATGTCGTGAGCACCTTGAGGATCATGCTCCGTCAATAGATCCGAGGACTTTCTGCTACCAGGTTTGAGGAACTAGAGGATCTTATAGTTAAGGATCAATTCCTCCATGTCTGTCCTGTGGATGTGCAACAATTAGTCTTTAATGGAGAGCCCAAACACTGCTGATAAGGCTGCAAGGATTGTGACTCTTTAGCGGGCAAACAAGATGCCAGAAGCCTGGAAAAATCGGGATTTAGCTGGAAGGGAGGTAAGCCAGTTGGTGACCTCTCTCCATCTGCCAGCCGAACCACAGGGCATTCTGCATCTACTTCTTCCAGGGCCCCTGAGACTAGACATTCTTTTGTGGATACACGTCGATGCTTTACATGTAACAAAGTGGGACATGATAGTGCCGCTTGCCCCGATAGGAAGAAAAGCTCCACTATGACCACCAAGCCGCCTTGGCCATCACTTTCTGTCCTATTTGTGACTGGCACTGATGTGAGGAACAATGAGAACTGTTAATCTGTCACTGTGGGCAATAAAGTTACCATTGGCCTCAGAGACACTGGAGCTTTTAAAAGTAACTCTGGTGCATCCAGAAATAGTGACCCCTTCAGATATAACTCCAGGAAAGACGATGTTTGTAACCGGAGTTGGGGGAGTCAACCCTGCTGTGGCAATGGCCTTTGTGTATCTGGACTGGGGAGCAGGGAAAGGACTAAGAGAAGTGGGTGTATTAGGCTACTTTCACACATCCGTTTTTTGCCATCAGGCGCGATCCAGATTTTTGTTGAAAAAACGGATCCGTTTTTTTCAACTGCCAGATCCGTTTTTTTCTCATTGACTTGTATTAGCGCTGGATTGCGCCGCATGGCCTTCCGTTTCTTCTGTTTTTTTCCGGATCCGGCCAAAATGTGCATTCCGGCGTCTGGAAAAAAAGTCTCTATGAACGTTTTTTGCATCCGGCAAAAAACCGGACAGCGCCTGAAGCGGCACATCAGGGTTTTTGCTACAATTGAACTCTATCGGTGCCTGATCAGGCAAAAGACTGATCCGGCCACCGGACTCCGTTTTCCTGCCTGGAAAATCTCTCTCTCTTTCTCTCTCCTCATTCCAGGCATGCTCAGAGTGCATTTCTCGGGTTCAAAAGTTCATGACGGATCCGTCTAAAAACCTGATCCGTCGCATCAGTTTTTTAAAATCTGCACTGGATCCGTCTTTTTTCAACTTGGACGGATTGTGCCTGATTGTAAAAAATGGATGTGTAAAAGTAGCCTTAGACATCATCCCTAGCAATGTGTTGCTGCTAGGCATGGACCTGGACAGGATGCTATGCCACTATGTTCCTGTGCAAATTAATGTCACGGAGAAGGTGGAAGCCAGTGACCCACCTGAGAGCCTTTGTGATGCAGGAAAACACACAGATGTGCAGGAATATATTTATGTGGCAGCTGTGATCTGCAGTCAGGCTGCTTTTAAAACTCAACCCCAAGGATCAGAGGATGAGTCTCAGAAAGAACTTCCAGAACAGGAAAGCCCTACTATGGCCCAGGAGCTTCCCCACATGGCAGACCTAATGAGCTCATCGGGGGCTCACCATCAAGACAATCACTATAATGACCCTTAAGTAAAGACAATTCAAGAATGAAACTAAATCAGTAAGAATCATATAATGTTAATGTGTCTAAATTAATGCAATTACTTAGCTTTATTTCCTGCTTCACAGAAGGCCCATGATGTGATATGGGGATCCATTATTCCCCCTCTAAGTGGTCCAAATCCGGATCTGGGGTGGTAATCCCAACACGTTTCCCCCTTTTTATTGAGTGCAAGGGTTCCTCAGGGGACGAGATTCATGTGTTGACACAGTTGACCATCATGCTCACCAAAGGGGGTAATGGTCATATATTTCTACTGCAAACAGCCTGTTACCTGGCCTCTTTTGTTTAGCTAGTCTAACGTGACATCACAGGTAGCCGTGGGATGCACATGTTACATTGCACCAGGTCAGTTAATCAAAAGAAGAGCCATGGATGTTGGCAGGTAGGATGTGGTTCACTGGGCTATCATTTGACCGTCACAGATTATTCACGTGGCCACTGGATCGGGTCCTGCTAATTGTTAATTTTTTAATCTAGCTGGTCAACCTCTTTAATAAATGTAATAAACAGCCTTAAATATGTTTACTTGTGAGTTTTTGTACACTTTCTGTTCTTTTTCAGGTTTTTTTCTTATAGCTTTTGTTTACTTGGGCAACTCAGTTTTGTTCATTAATGTGTTTTGGTTTTTTTTGTTGTGTATTTAAATAATTACTTTAAGCAACAATATAAATGTATGTAAAAGGGACTAAAAGGAAAGTGTTAAAAAGCATTAAAACATGAAAAGAAACATGAAAATATCCAGATTAAATGTAATGCCTGCCTTCTTTCACTTATATTTGCTCAACTTGTTGGCAGGTAATATTACTGTATGTGATAGTCTTCACTGAGTATAACTCATTGAAACAAAGCCGGACTGCTACTGGTGCCATCAGGTGTCTGGCCATTCACATAACTTAGTATTGGCACAATAATATGATCATACATCAATTTAATCATACAATCATCATCATATAATCAACATCAAATTTTATCATAGTATGTTTAAGAGAAATAAGCATTTAAACTCATAAAAGAAAAAATAATTGTTTACCTTTTGATATTTATCAAAAGTTGTTCTGTATTGATTTCCATAAATATGTATTCCATTATTAAATGATTACATGGTCCCCATTTTTTTTTAGCAGAAACTGTCATTCCAGAAGATTACTTGGTTGATCCAGTTAATACAAAACGGTACAGCATTGACCCTTCTGATTCTGCCTACAACTACATGGGTTCTCTTTACCCTGTAAGACAGAACAATGGAGAAGGACGTCTCGGAGGTGGAAGTGGTGGAAGTTCCTCTTCTTCATGTAACCATAGGTCCAATCAGATGTCTTCAGGAGGTCAGCCCTCGACAGGATTAAGGCGTCAAACATCAAGTCCCACTAGAAGTGGAAGTTACCTTGAGGGAAACAGAAGTGGTAATGGAGTTTAGTTCATGTTCTGCTATGTCCTGATATGATATGCTTATATTTTTATTGCATTCTGTTTTTATTAATTTTGAGAGTCAATGTACAGCAAAGTGTGTTAACAGTAGAGTTCAAACCGATGAAAAACTACGTTATTGTGTTCTCTTATATATTATCCTTGATTGTGACCCTGTATTATTACATTACGAAACCTTTAACATAAAAAGATCAAATGTAACAGGAATGCAAGAAAAATAAATATTCCAGTAGGTCTCAATACCTCCCTAACCTCTCCATCAGGTAGTCTTGTCAACATTGTGCAGTTCCACCTTCAAAATATAAGAGAGATGCAGAATTTGGGTCATCAGAAGCAGCAATAGTGAAGGACTGTGACTGTGAGGGCCCTGGTCATGACACAGCCTAACAGATGTTGAAGCAGGGACTATCGAAGCAAATCGCTGGTTAGTGAAACACATTAGGTTAGAGAGTTTGCTCCAGTGTATTGACACTCAGTGCTGCTAGTCCATGGGAATAGGGAGGATGATTCCAAATGGAGTGGCTGAACAGCTGTTGGAAATGTTGAGACAATTGGCCAAAGGGATTCTGGAGGCATCTGGGTGTAGATAGGTATCATCATACTGTTTAACCTGCTCCTAATAAACAGCAGTGGTTCATGGGAATGGCTGAAATGGAAGATATCAGGCTAACCTTGCTCTTGTTCAATTGTAGTTTTCCCTCCATTCATTTCTGTCAATATAGATTTAATATTTTCCGTACACATTTAAAGGATATTTTGATTTAAATGTGGTATCACCTATCAATGTTATAAGCTATAACAACTACTAGAACTACTAAATCTGTGAGTGTCTAATTTCTAAGACCCCCACTGATCACCAGAAAAGTTGCCTCACATCCCCTGATTGTATAGAGAGGTGATTGGTAATGGATTACAATAAGTTCCTAAATTACTGAATGTGAAATAAAGACAGCCCTTTTACCCAAGATTCATCTTGAATTTGTCACTTTGGCATTTGTGCTGTAGAATAATCGTCCTGTAAGGCTGCTAGTACTTAAAGAAAGTTAGCATGACAAGTCCATGATTGGTGCTGCAGGTCACATGCAAGCTTTCAGGTAGTAAGGTACATCCTCAACAGTGGAGAGAGGGAGAGACACAATTTTCCAGCTCAAAAGTTTGGGTCCCCATTCTATTCAGTGGGGTTCTGGTTTAAGTTCGAGTACAGTTCTGGTACCGGAACTGTAATTTTGAATAAAGTTTGGGTCGGGTACCAGAACCCGAAGTTCCAAGGATCCGCTCATCCCTAATTAGCACTCAACTGGTAGGTGATAGTTCTTGAATACGTAAAGCAGTCTAAGTTACATGAAAAGTGTTGATCACTTCTTGCATTCGAAAGATATATATATTACTCAGTCAAATGGATCTGAAAAGGAAAAGGGACCACCAAATTCCAGTGTTGAGTAATATTTTACCCAACAGTTGCAGAAAAAGTATGGTAATTAGCTCCTGTTACCTAATTGACTCTAATTAATACTGACATGAGAGGTAAGAAGGCCAACTCCAAAGATCCTGTCACAAAGTGGATGTCACTGAATTATAAAGTGTGAATAATCTGTTACAAAATGACATTCTCTAGAGAGACCCTCTCCTTTCGCTTCTTATATTACTGGCAGAAGTGAAAGGGCGACTTGGGAAATCTGGACATCTTTCAATCTACAGAGCTCATTGTAATTTTTATATTGGTATATCAGGATATAGTAAGATATTGACCAAGGTATAGATTTTCCTCTACTCCATCCAACATTTTGTGGGTTTTAGGCAACATTTTGTCTAAATCTGTCCCCTTTCTGTTTGTCAAGTTATTGTAAGGCTGGGTTCACATTAGCGTTCGATTCCGTGGCATGGTGCTGCGGACTTCTTTTCTTTAAGCTCCGCCTACTTCCGCATGTCTCTGCTTACTTCCGCATGCGTCCTGTGTACCTATCTTTAATATTGGGTACGCAGACATGCGTTGTATGCGGATGCGTCTGCATGCGGCATTTTGATGTGCCCGCCGAACGCAAGAAAATGCAACATGTTGCGTTCGGAGGGCACATCAAAATGCCATTTGCGGACGCATCCGCAAACAATGCATGTCCCTGCGTACCCAATGTTAAAGATAGGTACGCAGGATGCATGCGGAAGTAGGCGAAGAAGTCCGCAGCACCACACTGCGGACTCGAACGCTAATGTGAACCCAGCCTAAGAGCAGTTAAATGACTTACGTGATGTCAGAAGCTAGCAGTTATCCAGCGACTTAATAAAGTGGTCTCAGGTTCTCCAGTGTCTGCAGTGTAGGAGGGTACTTTGGCTTTACACTTTAGTTGCTGTAGACCCTTTTTTTAAAAAAGGAAAATATTTTTAATCCACATAGTTCAGTATTGTATCATTTTTCCATATATTTGTAGAAAACATGAGCTCTAATATGTTTTACTTTATAGCCTCGAGCCCTTCTCCTGAAAACCAGGATGCCCTCAGACCATCTAGCAAGGATCCATCCAACTGGACAGTGGAAGATGTTGTCTGGTTTGTGAAGGATGCTGATCCACAGGCATTGGGCCCACATGTTGACCTTTTCAGAAAACATGTAAGTAGGATTTTGGCTGCAATGTATTAAACGTTTCTTAGAAGTAATGCCACAACTGTCCATTGACTATCTTGTATTGCAGCTTAGCCCTATACAAATCTACGATCCTTACTTATTACCAGAACAATGACTTCAATTATCTACAATACAACGCTATACTCATTAAAGAGGATCTATCGCAATTGTTTTATTAATCTTTGTTAATTATGTGTATATTTTTATTTATAACAGTATAAAATTAAATGGTGTAATAGTTTTTACATTTTATTTTTATTCAGTCACTGGAGGTTTCCATTTGTATTTTCCTTTATGCAGTGTGTCATAGCACGACACAACACATGGCAAGTACAGCAGACACAGGGCGTAGGAGACTGTGTTTGGTATCCGGCCCTATCTCCTAAGCTCTAGACTATGCACACCCTGTGTCATGTGCAGTTAACAGCTGTAGGTGGAATCAGGCGGAATTTTACTGTACCCAGCGCTCTCCGCTAAGCTGAAATTTCACCTTGTTACTGCTCACTGCTACTTACAGTATTCAGAGTGCAGCAGTCATATCATCACCAGCTGCTGCACTCTGAACACTGTCAGTAGCAGTGACAGCAGATCAGGTACCAGGTCTTTGGAGATGAATTATTCCAGTGGTGAGAACAGGTCTGGTTGCTTGGCATCAGTAATACAATGATCATCTGCCAGACCTGTTCTCTCAGCAGGACGAAGTCACTGGTACAGCCCTAGTGCACGACTTGTGCTCACCATCATAGCCCTAGTGCACAACTTGTGCTCACCATCATAGCCCTAGTGCACGACTTGTGCTCACCATCATAGCCCTAGTGCACGACTTGTGCTCACCATCATAGCCCTAGTGCACGACTTGCGCTCACCATCACAGCCCTAGTGCACGACTTGTGCTCACCATCATAGCCCTAGTGCACGACTTGTGCTCACCATCATAGCCCTAGTGCACGACTTGTGCTCACCATTGCAGCCATAGTGCCCAACCTGCTTTTCAATGCTCACCGCACTCTATAGTATTTCGAGTGCAGCAGCCGGAAATGATTTGACTGCAGCGCCCTGAATACTTTAAGTAATAATGAACAGCGACTTCTTCCTGCAGTGAGAACAGGTCAGACAGTCTGGCTTTCCCTGCTCAGGCACTGGTGTGCCAGCATATCCCGCTCCACCAGGACACATGACGCCAATGAAAGAGCGCTATCTCTGCACATACTAAGAGACTTCTAGCTTGCCAGGTTACCCATTTGGTTTCACAGAGCAAAACGATAATAAACATACATGTATATATTGAGGATACCATCGTGAATGTGTCTCACATCAATCTAATACGTGTGTATTCCCGTATCAGACAGGCACAACTATCGGACAGATCTGCCTGCCTACACCTCTATATGTGGGGATCATTTCCTTTCCTCTCAATGACCTTACCTGAGAACACCAAAGCCCTTATTTCAAGACTTTGCTTGTAAGGGCGATATTGTGATCAAGGCCAGAAGTGGCCGAAACGTTAATTGCCTGTCGCTTGCAACATAATGGTGATATCTGGAACTTGTTTAGAACTTGTTAAATAAACTTTCACTTGAAGCATATTTAAAACGAGTGCGGTGTTGTTCTCTCTTATATTTATGGGACTCCCCATCCCGTTCACCGGCACCATTTATGTAAGGTTGAGTGCTAGCCTTTACTACAGACTGATTCATATCAGTGGATGCAGGTAAAGAAGTCCCAAAAAAAGTATATTATAAAAATGCAAAAATATCTAAGACTAAAAAAAAGCAAAGAAAAAAGAGAAGAAGAAGAGATAATTAAAGGCCATGTTGTATTAATAGGGATCATAGCAATACTAATCAGTGGGTTCCCCCATAGCTAACAGTAAATGGCTGACCCAACATATTGTAGTCTAACAGCTAAATATATGTAGCTCATGTTTTGAGCACGGGCAAGATTTCAACTTAGCCCAAATATCATAAAGTTTCCAAAAACATAAATTACGGTAATTAGAAAAATTGTAATAATAAGTATCCTGAATTTAATTTAGTATGTTATCCATAACAAATTACCAATAATAAATCATTTAAAATAAACTAGTAATACATTAAAAAATATTTATTACAGAATAATTAAAATAGTTACAGTGGAATGCAAAAGTTTGGGCACCCGTGGTCAAAATTACTGTTATTGTGAACAGTTAAGCAAGCGGAAGATGATATGATCTCTGAAAGGCCTAAAGTTAAAGATGACACATTTCCTTTGTGTTTTAGGCAAAAAAAAATATATATATTCAACAATGTAATAAACACATTGGCGCTCACCCACCACAGAAATCCTCAGCTAGAATTATGGTGCTATCACTTTGATGAATTAGGACCAAAAGTGCCAAATTATTAAAATAATTTTTCAGAATTTATACCATTATAGAAAAAAATCAAACATTTGTCAAAAACATTAATATTTTAAATATTGAAAATTATTTAACTTTTTTTATGATTAATTTCATTTAAGAAGAGTGATGCTGGCCTCTAAACGCATCTATTCCACATTGTAAGCTGTGCCCATAAAGTTTTATATACCTTACTTTTTGGACTATAAGACGCACTTTTTAGCAAGAAAAAAATCTTTCTAAAAAGTGTGTGTGTCTTATAGTCGAGAGGCAGCTTACTGTGATGGAGGAGAGCATTGACACAGCCGTGTTCCCGATTACTGAGAGAACTGCTCTCTCCTGCTTCACACAGACCTATGTGATCGGTGAAGAGCAGGAGAGGAAACTACCAGGACCTGAACAGAGACTGGACGTCCTGTCCAGGTCATGTGATCAGTCAGTTGTAGTCCGAAAAATACGGTAAATAAAGCCATTTTAATTCAATACTATATAGTACTCTCCTCTCCTGCCGTTTTTAAACAGTTTTTCTCAAGAATGCTGACATGCAATGTCAATATAACACTGACCTAAATGTCATACTTAGTACTGCAACACCATTCCCAAAAATATGTATGATGTATATGTATGGTTGGGCAAACAAGCACAATTCATCTCTAGGGATCCATGAGTACTTCTGTTTGTAGGATATTTTAACATAACAAGCCCTTGAAGAATGTCTCTACAATTAAGATTTCAGAGCAGATTAATCTTTTACAACTAGTGTGGTATTTATTTGGTACTTAATGTGATTATTGACTTTTCTTCATAAATTATTGATTAGTCCATTTAACAAGGAGAAAGATGAAAAAGATCCTTCATTAAGAGAGGCAGAATAAATGAGCATTACCACCACAAAGCTGCTGCAACTCTTATCAGGATGAGTCTTGTGTAACAAACTTTTATACCAGGTCTAGAAATTAATAAATAAATATCATCTTGAAATGGAGCAATCAAAAGGGCTTCCTAGAAAAGAAGCAGCGGAGAATGAATTCACGGTACAGGGACATATATCTCTGTATTGCCCCCCGCGTGCACTTGACCCCCATTGTGTCGATAGACTCTTAGTATGTTGACAATGTATTTTCAGTAATCGATAGATACCAGCAAACCACTGTTTATGGATTTTCCTACTATGCTTATGGATTTACCGTACTTCACAGTATTTTTCACTAAAACTGCCCCAATTTTTTATCCCTTAGGAGATTGATGGCAACGCCTTGCTTCTTCTGAGGAGTGACATGGTTATGAAGTATTTGGGACTTAAACTGGGACCTGCTCTTAAACTTTGTTACCATATTGATAAGCTGAAACAAGCAAAATTCTGATCATTAAATAGCATTAATTCTGTACGATGGTAAAGATGTAACATGTTGCCTTATGAAAAGGCCACTCTGACACATTATTATTTTTCATAGGCTTGTGCTATAGAACGGTTGTGCCATTTTCACCTTGGCCTATCTTTCTTACTGAAATGCTGTGCAGCTCATTGCTCTGAATGTGGGTGACATAAATGTAGGCGTCTGTTTTATCACATTGGCAGCATGGAATTAAAAACAAAACACCAAACTTTTTGTACGGCAGGTGATAGGTGCTGGAAGATATATTGACACCATGAAACCGATATTTGGGAGTGGAAAGCCTCCAGCCTTGACACAATACATTTTTATAAAGCTGACACACAACGCTTGTTCCATGAACACAGTCATTTTTGTATTAACAGTTATCAACCTTTAAAAGACTAGCTACTGTGGAAAGTCAGATATAGATAGAAGCTTGATTTATGCAGTTATGCCAAGCTCTTTATCTACGTGCCCATGGCTTGTCGATGGAGCCAATACTCTAAAGTTATTGCACTAGGAGGTTAAAAAAAATATATTTTTTGTGCCAACATTAAATAAATTGGTCTGCTAAACATAGGCAAAATCTGGATATTCAGTGGTCTGGAATGTATATCTCCAACACTTTTACCTACCTGTCCAGTAATCCCTAAGCTTACCAGTTATTAATTTAGCTACCACATGCAAGTACAGGCATAGCCCTCCTATTTCTAAGGTTTTGCATATCATGTTGTAGCTCACTTAGTTTAAAAAAAAAAATTTCAAGCAAAACAAAGTTAAAATCAACACAGTTAATTCCTTTGCTAAATTGTCAAATTATAACACTGCAGTCCTCACAAGTGTTTGAAAATTGAGAAAACATTTTCAAACCTCATATGACTGCTGTAAAAAGTTGATATTCCACATCTCATCTGCATTCTCTGAAAATAGAAACCAAATATCTAAAGGAAATGTTAATAAAAATAAAATCCTAATATCTTCATTTTGTCTAGTGAGGTAAACACTATGGGATTAAAGTGTCACTAGAGAATTAGAATGGTTATGTTGAAAGTATGTTAGTAGGACTGGTGAGAGTGGGCATAAGTGTTAGGAAGCTCCGCTGCTGTGACCTGGAGATAACCGATCCCATGTACTGTCAAGCTAGCTCCAGCCACTCAGCATTCAGGAACAAAAGTTGGACAGTAGTGTGAGCAGTCTCTTCTTACCTAGATTCTCCAGTATTAGATTAGAAAGACAAGGTGGACACCATTGTGAGCTGTCTCTTCTTACTTTAGCACCCCTAGTATCTCTGATATTAGATCAGATAGACAGGGTGGACAGCAGTGTGAGCAGCCTCTTCTTACCTCAGCATTCCTGGTGTCTCCAGTATTAGATCAGAAAAACAGAGTGAACAATGGTGTGAGCAGTCAGTTTTTATGTGCTATCTCCGATATTAGATCAGAAAGACAGGGTGGAAAGAAGTGTGAGCAGCCTCATCTTAGCTCAGCACTTATGTTATCTCAATTGTTAGATCAGATAGATATGGTGAGCAGCAGGGTGAAAGGGTGGACAGAAGTGTTATCAGCCTTATCTTAGTTAAGCACTCCTGGTATCTCCGATATTACTGTAGATCTGAAGAATAGAGTGTATAGCACTGTGAGCAGCCTCTTCTTACCTCAGCATTCCTGGTATCTTAAGTGTTAGAAGAGAAAAACAAAATGGACAGCAGTGTGAGCAGCCTCTTCTTACCTCAGCACTTCTGATATTTTCAGTACGAGATCAGAAAGACAGAATAGACAGCTTTGTAAGCAGTCTGTTCTTAACTGGTATCTCTAATATTTGATCAGAAAGACAAGGTAGACAGCAGCGTGAGTAGCCTCTTTTTACATTAGTGTTCCTGGTATCTCCAATATTAAACCAAAAAGACAGAGTGGACAGCAGCGTGAGCAGCCTCTTCTTACTAAATATCTTCAATATTAGATCCGAAAGTCAGGATGAACAGCATTAGACAGCAGCCTCTTAACTTAACGATCCTGGAGTCTCAGATATTAAATAAAAAAGACAGGGTGGACAACAGTGTGGGCAGTCTCTATTATAAAGTAGCTTTTAATGTGAATAATAATTGTGCTGTTTGTGAGATAAAATATACCTACATCAGCTGGGGAAAATTCAGGAAGTACGTTACATTTACTTGAATAAATTGTATGTTTTTTTTTTTCAAATAATCGTCCATAAAATACATTTAGTTGACAATTACTACAATGTTATACTATTTATATTAGTTTTTACCAATGAAGTAAGACAAAAAAAATGTATCAGACCATATTATGTATAAAACTGTACAAAGACCAAAATGCCCTATCAATATCAGTAGCATAATAGCATATTATATATACATATATCAGTAGTATAATAACTTACTATACATATGTCAGTGCTGCATTACTTATAGGTGCTATACCGTGTAATATACATAGCGCAATCAGTAATGTATAATTACACAAATGTTCAATATCTGTTCTGTGAGAGCTTTTCTAGCAAATGGCAATACATTTGCACAAAAGCGTAAACATTTACGGTATATCTTGGTGCTGTATATCCGTAATGCACATACACATCATTTGCATAGAAACTGAGCCCTGCAGAGAAAGTTTTTTTTTCTTTTTTACAATTATATATTAATATATATTAATATAATGAAAACATTTAAGAACTTTTCACGTAAAAACACTTTTTTTTCTTTTTGTAGTTTGGTACTTGTTCCATTCTGAATATTGCAGCAACTATTTTAAGTAATTTTTACATGAAAGTATTTGAAACAACCTATAATTCATAATGTATAGCTGTGATCGTTATTAGACACCCAAGGTGACCATAAAACCAAAAAATGAAGTTTTTCGTAATAATTTGGAGTGAAACCATCCACAGTAGGACTCGTGTATGTCAAATGTTTAAGAAAAAAGCAACAAATTATCATTCATCTGTCACATTTCGCCATGACTTGTAAAGTAAATACAGTGTTCTGACTGGTTGCTACACTCCACATTTGTTGTAGTATTCAACATATATTGTGCAATTTAATCTTTTACATAGATACAGTACATTCTCCACCAATTGGGCATGTTCTCCTAAGGGTTTGTGCACACAACATCTTTTAAATGGAACCTGTCACCAGGTTTTCACAATATATATAAAGTACTAGGTGAAGAGCCCAGCGTTGCCCGAGCATAGTAACTAACTGCTGTCCCCCCGTCCTGCATTCTCCCTCAGCAGCCCCGCTCTCCATCCACCATCCTGCTCTCTCCCTCCGCAGCCCCTGTCTCCACTGGACATCCCGCTCTCTCCCTCAGCAGCCCCGCTTTCGCTCTGCAACCCCGCTGTTTCCCTCCGCAGCCCAGCTCTCCATCCACCGTCACGCTCTCTCCTTCCGCAGCCCCACTCTCCAATCGCCGTCCTGCATTCTCCCTGCACAGCCCCGCTCTCTCCCTCAGCAGCCCCTGTCTTCACTGGCCGTCCCGCTCTCTCCCTTTGCAGCCCCGCTCTCCACTGGTCATCCTGCTCTGTCCCTCCGCAGCCCCGCTCTCCGTCCCGCTCTCTCCCTTAACAGCCCAGCTCTCCACCCGCGTCCCACTCTCTCCCTTAACAGCCCCACTCTCCACCCACCATCACGCTCTTTCCTTTCGCAGCTCTCTCCATCCACAGCCTCGCTCTCCATGTGCCGTCCCGCTCTATCCCTCTGTAGCCCAGCTCTCCATCCATGTCACGTTCTCCCTCCACTTCCCCGCTCTCCATGCGCCGTCCCGCTCTATCCCTCCACAGACCTACTCTCCATCCGTGCCCCGCTCGATCCCTCGCAGCTCCGCTCTCCACCCGCGTCCCGTACTTTCCCTCTGCAACCCCGCTCTCCAGCCGCCAGTGGGCGTGGCTATGTGAGTGGGTGTGGCTTGATACATACATACATACACACACACTCATACACATACATACACTCAGCTATATATATGGACACTAATCCCCTCTGTAAAGCACAAGAAATAAATTTTTTAATATACCCCCACATGTTGCTGTCCAGTTAGATGAGCGTCGCTGGTCTTGATCCGGCTCCTCCTCTCTTGTCAAAAATCACCATCCTCCTGCATGTTTCATGTGGATGACGTGTCATACATCATCCTCACAGTATCCCCCAATCACCCAACAGCAGGGTGGAGCGAAGTACGCCTGCTCAGAAGTGTGAGTGGAGTACACTGTGTGGATGACGTAGGATGCCTTATCCATGTGAATCAAGCATGAGGATAGTGATTGCGACAAGAAAGAAGGTGCCAGATCAAGACTAGAGATGTCCTTCGGACTGCATTCCACTATATGTAGGTATAATAAAAGTTCTTTTTTATTCTATGTAGTGGGGTATGGGAAACTTACATACAACATACTAGAATATTGTAAAAGAGGCCTTAAGGGTGGCGGGGCCAAACTATATAGTGGGAAACCTGATGACTGGATCACTTAAAATTCGGGCAAACTTTCCAAGTTTTACAAGAGGAAAATGCTCTAGGACACATTGACATTTTTTGTCCTAAAGCATATTTTTTTGCATCTTTTTGGTAGTTTCCTGAGCGCTTGCATAGTCATTTTTTTCAAGCATATTTCCATCACGTAAGTCGCTATTCTCTACTTGGTGCTAGCTCAAAATAATAGAATATGGAATGTCCATTAGTTAATGTTTGAAAATGAGAAAGATCAAAAACTGAATAAGAGAAAGTGTTGGCAAGTTAAAGTCATAACTTAGGCCAGTACTGAACGACATGACCAGTTAACCCCTTTCTAAACAATTCCATATATCACTTTCCTCTGCATGTACAGAATGTAGCTTTATAAGGACAGCAGCACGGTTTTCAATATAATAAGGCTAAATCACTTTCCATATCAATATTCAATACTGTGCACAATTTTACAGCATTAAAATAGTCATTGCTTGATTTTATCTTGGCAACATAGTCATTTCATCGTTATTTATAGACAGTAATCATTTACGACACTCTGATACCCACATACCAACCGATGGTTTCAAATTATGAGAATAAGGCCTTGGACCAAGTCCAGACGACTGTGAAACCCGGTTTGAGTATGGACTGGGATGTCTGGACTGGCCGTGGGTCTCCTGATCTGAACATTCTCATATATGCCTCATCTGTGTGTAGACATCAGGGCCACATTATGTTTAATGGACACCTGCTTTCTCCATAAGCTAGATTCACACATCCATGTGGGTGTTACCATCTGAGAGAAACAGACCAATTTTTTTTCTTAGCTGTCATTCTTCTCTCTTTTATTCAATGAAGAGGTGGATTTGCTTCCAGGTCAATAAAAAAAACTCTTGGAGGGTCACTTGTTTTTATTTTAAGTTGATCGCTAAGCATACATATTATGTATACGGTTATTTATATGTCTATCATGTTTTTTTTTGCTGACCTGTGGTCCACATGAAGAACAAATACATGTCCTACTTTACTCCGTTTTGTTGACAGGATTAACTATTTCACAATATGGATAAGTGAAAAAAAATATATTATATTGATCCTAGTGCTGTCTGTTTCTTACAGACTGATTGCAAGGAGAAGCTTGGAAAACATCTAAATGTTTTTTGGGCATGCAAGAAGAATCAATGAAACTGATAATAAATCTGGACAAATGGATGAGAAATATACGATCACAATTTAAAAACAATGTGTTTTTTTCTGCGGACGTGATGCAGACTGTGTTGAATGAAGCTTATTATTCAAGTCTGTTCCTAGAATTCAGACATTTTAAGAGTTAAAGGTTTCCTCCACGTCAACAAATTTAGCTTAGCTGGACTACATATGCCATAGTTAAGAGTTTTAAAAAGTATTTTGAACATTGAAAGTGGGTTTCCTGTTTTGGAAAATCACTGCCTCCTGGCAGAAGTTTGTTCAAAAACAAACAAACGTGAGCACCACTCATTCTCCCCAGGTCCAGCGCTGAGTCTCTGCAGTCTGTTACTGTCCACAGCACTGATGTCACATCTATAACTCTGCAGCCAATAAGTGAGCTCATTGGCTCTGCCTGCGTTGAGGGCCTCCGCTCCCAGCCTCCGAGCTCACATATTGACTGTAGGGCTCTCAACTTGAAGTAAGAGATGCAGACAATAACAGACACGAGCAGGAGCACGGCAGAGACTAAAAACTGGACCTGGGGATGGTGAGTAATGCTGTGTCACAGCTTGAGTGGAGGAACCTGGGGAGGGTGTGTAAAGCACAGTTAATAAACAAACTGCAGCTGGGGAGCATTAACTATGGAGAAACCAATATGAATTGGTAAACCAGCTTCATGTGACCCTAATACTTCCGACATAAGAGGGTCTCATAGGAGGGTATAAATATACCATAAATGTTCAAAATAACCATAGAAGCAATTTCACAGCTAAGCATGGTTACAGTAATTCTGCGAGAAAGTCATATTAACATTCAACGCTCTTCTTACTTCCACAGACATTATGTGTAGTTCCTACATATGGCTGTACGTACAGTACGCATTAAGTTTCGCAAACCTACCAGCAGAATACCAGATGTGTAATGGGACTATATGTACAGTATATATGCACAATGTAAATTGCTCACAGCCGAGGGTCGCAGAACAGCATGTTTTCTATGGGTGGTGCCAATTCGTACATGTCTACAGTGTTTTAGGACAAATACTACCAAATGTACAATAAAAAAAAGTGTCAAATGTGCTTTTGGTTTTCACATATTTGATTTGTAATTTATTAAATTGTATGATGTCACTATTTAGAGGCATGTTTTGGATATTGTAATTGACTGTTAAGTGTATTGTATCTCTGATGTTTGCATATTAATTACAATGGGATATACCTGGCCTTAATGTTTTTAATTATAATTAAAAGTACCTTTTTCATTTCCTTTCATATATGATGCTTTATGTTTTCAATCCTGTCAGATAAATAATTGTGATTAAAGACAAGAATATTATTGATGTCCTAATAGTCTTTATTTCCTGCTGTCTGAATCACTAGCTTCTCTGTAAAGATGCTTAAAGATGAGATGATAGTCGATAAATGCGCATGGATAAAAATGCTCGTTCTCCATTATCGGTCCATGTAAACATGCCAGTGATCACCCAACAAACTCGCAAAACTCTGATTGTTTATGCCAGCATAAAAATCATTATTATAGTCAGTACTCTGTCGTGTGTAAACGGGATGCTTCAAATAGGATTTACAAGTATTTAATTTCCGATGAAAACACGTTACTTATCCATAAAGTTGTGTGACTGGCACAGTGTATGAAGGGAGATATGTGTCACTGTGCATATTAGCTTCAGTGATGTAAAGCCAGAATTGTTTTCTTCCAGCACTCTATGTACTGAGAGGGTCAAGTTATGTTATGGGCTGGTTTTAGTGGATTTTCATAGAGTGGGTGGGAGGTGGTCCACCGTATCTCCACTTACAGAGTCCTGACAGGACCTGTGTGAGGTCAAGGTAATGTGATCATCACATTGGTTGTTAAATAGCTGGACATGAGAGTCAGTCTGTATGGGTGTTTTGGGAGTGGAAGTACTCCCATGTAGCTCCAAGGAGGAGTTGAGGACAGTGTGTGGTGCCTGCAGCTTGAAAGGACTCGGGTGTACTTTGTTTTGTTTTCTGTTAAGCCAGGAAGGCTCTGCTTTGTTTTCTGAACCCTGCATTGGTGTATGTTGACGTTAATTAACCAGCAGGTGTTTCACCACCAAAGTTCTCCTGTGTCTACCTGAAGAAGCAGCTAAGCATGTCAACCCCTCACATGTGGTATTTTGAGTGAGGGCAATGTTCCAGGAACATGCATAGAGGCTGAGGACAACTGCATGTCCTGGGTGAAATCCGCCCTTCAGAGCGAGACATTCAGCAGCATGGAGGAGCTCGTGAAACATCTCGTCCAGGTACAGGAGCAACACCAGCTCACCAGTCAACAACAGAATTTGGCACAACAGGAGACGAATAAGCTGTTAGCATAGCAGCTTCAACAACAGCTGCAGCAGCAGCGACAGCAGTAGGAGGCGCCAATGGCCACTGCTCAGCCACGAACATATTCTCTGTCCATCTTGCATTTCCATTCCTTTAGTACTGCTGCTTCCGTGGCTACTATAGCTGGTCCAACACTGCCAGACATCTACTTGCCTGCCCCATGTGGCTTCTGCCACTGTCACTGCACAGCCATAACAGCCACACATCTCCTACCAGTTTGTCCAATATGCTGAGAATACGTAACTTCTTCACTTTCAAAAGTGCTGCCGAGCACATCTGTTTTTGCTACTTAAAAGGCTAATCTTTGGGAGCTCTGTGAAAAAGCTTTTGTTTCTTCATTTAGCAAAGAAAAAAGTCTCTTGAAGCTCCTCGAATCTGAATAATTTTTGCACCACCCCGAGTAAAGAAGCCAACAATTCTTCAAATAGCTGTATATAAACACCAGCAAGGCAGGCACAAGCCCTCCAAAAGAGACTCTTTTAAGACTGGTGTATGTAGTTAAACAGGTAATTGGTTCCCAATGGTTGCATTCTATTTTTCTCTAACCAGACAGGTTGAGGTCACATGGACATTAATAAGACTGTGTTTATATTAAAGTGCTCAGAAAGAGGTTCAATACAGGTACTGTATTTTATGCAGAACTTTAGTGTACAGATACTGTAAATCCAGTGACTCACTAGTGACATTCTTGCTGAATGTAACCGTTCACTTTCCTTTTTCTTTTCGACCCAGACTGCCATGAGTACGTCTTCCGTCCATGTCTCATCTCTGCAGAATGTAACACATTGACATCTTTGGTTCATTGCTTTTCCAGCATCCTAACGTTCTCCCACCCCTGCTTAACTACATAGTACTGTTGTCGCTACATAATGTGGGACGTTCTAAGACTTTGTGACTGTTCCAAATTAAACTGTAAAATCCAAATACGTCCACGGAAGAGCTGTGCTGATACATTGCATCAAAGCAGATCTCTCTTTATTACATCCTTTAGTCAGGGTTTTATAGGTATTAAATAGTCATACATGGTAACAATATAATTGGCATACATACATCTCATTAACCAAAGTTAATTCTGTCTACACCCAGAATATACAAAATGGTGTCAGTATAGATAAATATAAATCCTGCTCTCATGATTCCCTTCTCTTATGGCAGTGGGTGGCTGTTCCAGCCGAAGTACACGCCTACAGACTCCTCAAGATACATTCCCCTCGCCTAAAAGGAGAAGCCGGTCTTCCTACACCACTTTATTGGATTCTCCAGATCGGTCTGCCTCTCACAGCATCACATGTACACAAGCCACAACAAGCAAGGAAATTATATGGGCGCCACATTCATGAGCCTAATGATAAAGCTGTAGGAGAAATCAGCACGAAATAGGGTCTTATTCGATAGACGGTTTAAATTATTTCTCAGATTATACTGACCTGATTAATCCTTTGTAAGGGCGAAAATATAAAAATAGGGAAATCAGCTGCAGCAGATCCACGTGTCCATATATCATCTATTCCTTCTTTTTTCTCTCCCATTGTAAACTGCTATTGTAAAAGTAAATAAATGTATTATTGATAATCATGTGCATCGATATATATAAAAGATTTGTTTTTCTCCATACATATCATGTGCCTTACCATGTAGTGTTCTCCTGAACTCTGACACTGTTTGTCAAGTGGCTCAATTGGCGCCCGTATTCAAAAGATTGACCTATATAAACGGCAACGTCTTTTTTTCCTGTATACATGTGGTCATTTCCTGATGAAAAAGTAACTTTATACTTCGAAACGCATTGAATAAACCACCATCTTTCAGTTCATCATACCTGGATCTGCGTCTCATTTCTATTCAGCAGCGAGAATAATATTCAGACAGCATGTTATTCACATTCATGCGCTTGTCAGAGTCAGCATCCAACAGTTGGTCATGATAGGTATAATTTATCCAGTCCACATTTTTATTCCTTGTAACGATGGGGAATAGTGATTCTAATCCTGCTACTACTTGATATCTAGCCCTGAACTCGTTCTAGTACTCCTCTTAGAACTCCAATAGCATCAATGTAGACGTGAGAGTCGAAAAGAATAGGAATGCTGATGTCTCTTGTTTTCCGTTGCATATTCGTAGAGCTTGTCTGCATTTGGAGTCACAATCTGGAGTGGTATCAGGAATTTAACAATAACACATGTAGCATTCCATCCCACTGGCAATGCTGAATAAAAGTCACCATTTCCACATATCTACCACAAGTTAGCCCTAGCTACCATCTGATTGAGGAGAGCATGGTCTCGTACCAAGTTAGGCCTCTTTCACACATCCGGAGGGCGCCTAAGCGGCGCCCCCGGCATTTTGCCGCAGCGCCGCGTGTGAAAAGCTTTCACACTTCCGGCGGGCAAAATGCGTTTTTTTGCCGGATGGTTTCTGATGCTTGGAGAGATCAGAGACCATCCGGCAAAACAAAAAAACGTTACATGCAGCGTTTTTTCCGGACGCCGCAATGTACATTTGCGCCGCATCCGGACAAAACCGCATGCAACGCATTGACATGCGGCGCCATCCGGCGCTAATGCATGTCAATGCGAAAAAAGCCGCATGCGGCGCATCAGATTTCCCGATGCGGCGCTGCGGGAAAATGCCGGGGGCGCCGCTAGGCGCCCGCCGGATGTGTGAAAGAGGCCTTAGTGGTGGTGGTGGGACTGCAGTATGAGGAACCTAAATGCTTTAAGTAAATCGTTCCTGTTAAACTCTGGAAACACATGTAATTTTACAGTTTCGATTATACTGTTTGGAGGGCTGTGATAACAAAAGATACAATCCTGTCTTAGGAGCAGGAGGTTTAATGGTTTCTATATGTCGATAGAGGGCACCACATACGTGACAGGTCTGCACCCAATCTTGATTCTGCTTCCTTCATACACAACATGTCCATACTTCAGAGACAATTTAAGTCGGTGGAGTCAAACTGAGAGTGGCAGGGGGATCAATGCCATCTTTGTTACATACTCTAACATACAAAAAACTTATCACTATGTTTTTCTTCTTTCAACTCACCTCTAGTTATACGTTTAGGGGTTTTCCATCATATCTCAGCGTGGTCTTATAAGCCAGCATCATTTAAACAACCTCTCTGTTCCTTCAATACACTTCCACAAACCTTCATCAAATCTGCCACCCGGTGGACAACCAGATACTGAACAAAACCTATGCATTTTCTGCAAAAATTTATTTTCTTTCTGTTTCAGCAAACAGCAACTCTACCATGCTCAATCTGCCCCTTAGTGAATAGATTACCCATCTTATGTTTCTTTAAAACAGAACTACAAGATTAGAGAGGCAAACCAGCGAAAACTCTTACCATGTTCACTATGGTTTACTACACTGTCACTCCATGCTTGACTTATTATTTATTTAT
>VIAB01000571.1:289397-300247 GCA_009801035.1 Oophaga pumilio
AGACAATAACCATCAGCCCCTATGTGTAGAAGCCGGAATCATATGGGTTTCTTAGCAATACAAGAGGCTACTGCTGACAATCACCAACGTGGGCTCCACCGGTTACAATCAACTAATCGTTACAATCCAACCTCACCTACAGATGACCAGTGAAATGCCAAATCCACACTATCCATACAACATACAGTACAGGAGTTCAACACAGTGCACAAGGTCTCCTCAGAGTTCTTTGTCTAACAATAATGAACCCACTTACTATAAACTGATCAAGTGACCTGCAGACCTACTTACCTAAACACACCAGGCCAAGACAGTGAGACAAATTCCGGTAGCGTAATAATAAAACTTCTTACCTATTGCTGCAGCTGTCCTAAGTTGTCTGTCTGTCTAGGTGTCAACAAAACGTTTGGATCAATCGGTCCTTTGAACTAGTGGGTCCATGTTCGTTGTGCCAGGTTTTGTCATTGCCACATAATGTGGGATGTTCTGAGACCTTGTGCCTGTTCCAAATTAAATTGTAAAATCCAAATATGTGCACGGAAGAGCCACGCTGATAGATTGAGCATTAAAGCAGATCTCTCTTTATTACATCCTTTATTTAGGGTTTTATAGGTATTAGTTATACATGGTAGCAATATAATTGGCTCAGCCTATCTCTAAATATATGCTGACATTAGCATACATACATCTCATTGGCTAAAGTAAATTCTACACCCAGATGAAGAGAACAGGTGTGTTTCTACTCCTTAGGTTTTGTTTCTCCAATATGTCTAAGACCTTAGACAAAGAAGTTATTAAAACTCCTTATCACAAAACACACATAGACTCAAACTCTATTCCGGAAAGCAAGAAATCCATGAAGAATATCAAAAATGGAGTCAGGATAGATAAATATAAATCCTGCTCTCACTGTACCATTCATAGTGCAATGGACAATATTAATTTCCCCCCTGTGTCCTGCACAGTATAAGTGCTCTTCTTTTTGTGTCCCAAACAGTAATAGCACTCCCTCTGTGCTTTCATACAGGAATGTTTCCCTTTCTTAGCCTCCACATTGTAAGGCCGCATTCACACATTCAGTATTTGGCCAGTATTTTAAGCCAAAACCAGGAGTGAGTGAAAAATGCAAAAGTGGTAATGTGTTTCTATTATACTTTTCTTCTGATTGTTCCACTTCTTATTTTGGCTTACAAATACTGATGTAAAGTACTAATCAAAATACTGAATGTGTGAACGCGGCCTAATAGTGACTGTGCCTCAATATAGTAATAGTACCCCCTCTGATCCTCCATATGGTAATTCTGCACCTTTCTGTGCATTAAGATAGTAATAGTGCCGTTCTTGTGCATACATATAATAATGCTACCCCTTCTGTGCCTCCATATAGTAAGATTCCCTCCGTGCCTCCCCATAGGCTTCCAGCCTTCCAATAGTATTAATTCCCCCATTTACTTCTACTAATAATAATAATGCCTCTGGTGCCTCGTCGTAGTTAGCTGTCCTCAGAATAACAGGGCTACTTTAAGTAATCTAAGGTTTAACACATATTCTGGTTTGTTTCACAAGTGTTTCTTTACTGCTTGTGTTAATAATATGACTTATGCCTCCTAATAGTAATATAGCACCCTATTGTAATCTATATACTGTATATAAAGCTGAGTGTATGTATGTGTGTGTATGTATCAAGCCCCGCCAACTCCACATAGCCACACTCACTCCACACGCAAAGCCCCGTCCACAAGGCCTATGTTGTTAGCGCACACGGGCGGAGACACATTCACCTCGAAAGCCACCTGGCAAAACTCACCTGCTGCGACATCCCAGCAGCAGCGAGCTACAATCAGGGCCACCGCCTTCAGAGTATCAGTGCGCGGCAGGCACAGGCCACATCTAGCTCCGTCATGTCTAGAATAGAGTTTCTCCTGTGAGGCATGACGTCAAACGAAAGGGAGGAACCTCATGGATTACACTGCTGTGCTCATAACAGGAAGTTGCTGTGTGGTGCTGCAGAAGAAGTAGGCTGTGTATTCATATACACATATGTGCTTTATTGCAATTAGTGCAATTTATCTCGGTATCAAGTGTTTCCAATTGTATATGGAAGAGGAATGTGAGGTGCTGCCAGAGGAGGCGACTATAAGGGAGAAAAGCTGTGCTGCAGAAAAATGCTGTGTATAAAGGAGGAGTGCGAGGTGCCGGAGGAGGCTGTGTAAAAAGAAGGAGCATGAGGAGCAGGAAGAATAAGACCCCTTAACTGCCGCCGTTAAAAGTCGTATCGGCAGTCATTAAGGGGTTAATATTGTGTTAAAAAAAATTTGCTTCAACAAAATGGCGCTGGTTGTGTTCCGTGTACCAGTGCGAGAGCGTTGCTATGTTCTGCAGTGACAATTTATTTTTCTTCTGCGTGTTCCCACATTGGTCTTTGGAACACAGTGGGCTGCACATGTGCAGATTGAGAGCCTTGCTTGCCGATAGATGCTATTGTGCATGCCCCAGCACCGTTTTATTGAAGCAAAATTTTTCTTTTTTATTGCAATTTGTGCAATTTCTCTTGGGATCAAATGTTTTTATGTGCAATATAATCATTATAATTTGTTATAACTAACCACAGTTAGTTACTATGCGCAGGCAATGCTGGACTCTTCAGCTAGTAATAATATAATATTAAAGCCCCCTGTGTTAATATTGTTCCCCTGTGTATACTTATAATAATATAGTACGTTGTAGTAATAATGTCCCCTGTGCCTGGAAATGAATAAAATAAAGTTTATTTCACCTCTCTTCCACGACTAGTGGTGATGTGCTGCTTCTCCTCTATGATAACAGTCCCCTTCCCTGCACAGTTGGTGCATTCCCTGTGTGGTGTCAGCCTCTTTAGGCTGGTAGCTGGACGCAGCCCACGGCATATAGTAATAAATGGGAGAATAAGGAACCAATGGCTCAAAAATTTTTACATTTCATACTGTTAAAAGTGCTATGGACAGGCCCACTGACATTTAACAAAATTTCCGGTCACCCAATGCAGCCTTGTGTATCACTATAGATATCCTCTAGGGTTTTGAATATTACAGAGTTATGTGCATGAGGCCTAATAGAGTTTAAACCTGCCCAGTGTTCTCCTCTTTCCAATCACAGCAATGTTAGATAACAAGTGAGACAAACAGAGGCTACGGCAACATTTATCTTCAGGGTGCATCAATGGTCCTTCTTTGACATGGTTGTGTTTGATGGTTTGGGGTTTTCTCTTCTCAACGTAATCAACACAAGAGTATAAAAATGAAGAGTAACCTGCTGCTCACGTTGTAGCTAACCACTGCTTAGAAAAAAGTGCTGCTTGAAGTTGTTGTCCACTACTCAGACAACTCCTTCTCAATCAGTGTATTCCCCCATTTAAGATATTAACAGCCTATACTCACCTCCAGCAATGTCAACACCTGGTCTCCCAGGGCTTGCGTGACATTGTTACATCACGTGACCACTGCAGCCAATCAGCAGTAACTTAACTCTCACTTCCTCCTGATGAAATTTTAGTCCAGAAGAAGTGAGAGTTGCTGCTGCTCCCTGACTTCCTCTGGATGTCAATTTTGTCCAAAGGAAGTGAGAGTGAAGCAACCGCGGATTGGCTGCAAGGCTCGAGTGACATAATATTTTGTGAAACCCAGGAGACCAGGCTCCAACATTACAGGAATGGTGCCTGCGCCGCAAGTGAGTATAGCAATTGAAAAGGGGTTGCCTGAGTAATTAACAACCTTTTAATGAAAAAAAGTGTCTGAGACGTTCCCAGATTCAGAAAAAAATTATGTTGCAGACCATTGCAAGAAGCTCAATTTGAAGAAATATGACTGAACATATCAAGGACAGGTACTGTAACCTTTAATAAAATTGCTAATTGGAGCACATAAAATACTTCTCTAGATTATATAAGCTAAGCATGGCTCTTGTCTACAGGAATTGTGGACCCCATAAGTATTATTTCTATTAAATTGCTGTTATAACTCACTATTTATGGTGCCTTGATATGCATCTGACCTTCCTTTGCAATAATCAAGGGAACATCTACAAATTGTCTTTTCTCATCATTTTCATCATTAACTATTAACTTTCTCCTTGAGCAATTCTATGATAAAACGCTAAAACTATTAAATGCACATTTATTTTAATGAATAGTTGTCAAATGAAATAATTATAGTCATGATGTATGAGAGAATGATTATAGTCTCTCAGTGTCAGAAGTGAAGGAACAATAGACAGTATCGTAACAGTGACCTTCAACCTTAATCACAGGAAAGAATTAACTAAAATAGTTTTATATCCACTGTTCATTTAATTTGTTATCTAAAATATATTAAATGGCCTTTGGGGAAAAAAATATAGGGAAACAAAAAGGAGAGAAAAAGGATGAGGGTGATTTAGTTTCACAGATGAAGAAACTGCCCAAAAGATACAGGTGCTTATCACAAAATTAGAATATCATCAAAAAGTTAATTTATTGCAGTTCTTCAATACAAAAAGTGAAACTCATATATTATATATAGTCATTACAAACAGAGTGATCTATTTCAAGTGTTTATTTCTGTTAATGATCACGGCTTACAGCCAATGAAAACTCAAAAGTCATTATCTCAGTAATACTTTATAACACCAGCTTGAAAAAATGATTTTAAAATCCAAAACGTTGGCCTGCTGAAATGTATGTTCAGTAAATGCACTCAATACTTGGTCAGGGTTCCTTTGCATCAATTACTGCATCAATGCAGCGTGTCATGGAGGCAATCAGCCTGTGGCACTGCTGAGGTGTTATGGAAGTCCAGGATGCTTTCATAGCAGCCTTCAGCTCGTCTGCATTGTTGGGTCTGGTGTCTCTCGTCTTCCTCTTGACAGTACTACATAGGTTCTATATGGGGTAAGGTCAGGTGAGTTTGCTGGCCAATCAAGCTCAGTGATGCTGTTGTTTATAAACCAGATGTTGGTGCTTTTGGCAGTGTGGACAGGTGCCAAGTCCTTCTAGAGAATGAAATTTCCATCTCCAAAAAACTTGTCGACAGAAGGAAGCATGAAGTGCTCTAAAATTTCCTGGTAGACGGCTGCGCTGACTTTGGTCTTGATAAAACACAGTGGACTTACACCAGCAGATGACATGGCTCCCCAAACCATCACTGATTGTGGAAACTTCATACTAGACCTCCAGCAGCTTGGGTTGTGGCCTCTCCACTCTTCCTCCAGACTCTGGGACCTTGATTTGCAAATGAAATGCACAATTTACTTTCCTTGTGGAGTGTGTCAATGACTGCCTTCTGGACATCTGTCAAGTCAGCAGTCTTCCCCATGATTGTGAAGCCTACTGAAACAGACTAAGGGACCTTTTTAAATGCTAAGGAATCCTTTGCAGGTGTTTTTGTAATTTTTTCTAATTTACTGAAATAATGACTTTTGGGTTTTCATTGGCTGTAAGCCATAATCATCATTAACAGAAATAAACACTTGAAATAGATCACTCTGTTTGTACTGACTCTATATAAAATGTTTCACTTTTTTGTAGTGAAGAACTGAAATAAATTAACTTTTTGATGATATTCTAATCTTGTGAGAAGCTCCTGTAGATCAGAGATTGTGCATATGAACTTCCATGGTGAAAGCATTGTTGAGAGCCAACATGACTGTGATAATGAGAAATACTTTGGTAAAACGTGAGATATGAGGTTGGTTGCCTGAGACTACAAATCGCCCAAATCCATCACTCATGCAAAATTGTCTCTAGAAATAGACAATCCTTAAAATAATTAGAGTGAAAGATGTGGGATAATGGCACTGAACCCTTGTTGTTAGAGATGACCTGATCACTTCACACAAATCTGGTCCAGGTCAGTATTCTCTGGCCAAGGACTGAAGCTGTGTGAATTTCCTTACCCTCCAGGATCACAGGCTCATTTTTTGATCAGCCAGACTGGTGAGATGTGACTTGTGAACAGTACAGATGACGTCACGTCACGCCAGGCCGAAGGCTCAGGAAAATTGTGCATCCTCTGTCCACAGCCAGAGAGCACTGACCTGGATGGTGGACCAGGGTGTGTGAAGTGATCCGCTTACCTCTACTTGTGGGTACTGAATATAATTTATGAAAATGTGGATGTTGAGGAAATTGTGGATGTTTCAGCCAGGGTAACCTGATGGTTTCCTTGAAGAAGCACTCCAGTGAATATATTTTATATTAAATGTGTGGATATGTGTATGGTGTGTAGTGTGAGTGTATGTATATACTCAACTGCTGCTGCTTTCTGTGGTGTCTTTTCTCTTTCTTAGTGACGTCACTGGTCTGCAGACTCTCTGGGTCACCCTGCAATGTGCGTGGCCCAGAAGTGGTTTTTACAACATAAACCTTTTACACTGTAAAAGAGACTTCCGGCTCACACATAGAGCATAGAGTGAGACAGTTAGTCTGAATTGCAGTGACATCACTGAGAAGAGAAACAAAACAGCGCTGGATATTGAAGTAAGGTGGTAGGTGAAAATATTAATACATTCACACTATACACCATGTAAGGATTAATCACAGTTTACTGTATTGTTGGAGATTTGTGATGTGATATATCATCTGGCCAATAGAGGGCAGCAGAGAGGCCAGAGATGCAGCATGGGGGTTGGCAGTTGGTGACAGTTGCTAGGGGAGATGAAGCTGCACATTAATGGAAAGAGCTTTGGATAGAGCAGTGCGGCTCTGGATCTGTTGGAGACTCTGGGACACGTTGTTCGGCTTGACATGAGCTGAGTCTGTGAGGACAACCAAGGACACAGGATCTTGGGCTAAGCCACGTGAGGCCTTATTTCTAGGGACTTAGAGAAGCCCTGTGTGGGAGAGATCGGCATTCTCTAAAACAGGGTTCCCCAATTACAGTCCTCAAGGCCCACCAACAGGTCATGGTTTCAGGATTTCCTTAGTATTGCCCAAGTGATAATTGCATCACCTGTGCAATACTGAGGAAATCCTGAAAACATGACCTGTTGGTGGGCCTTGAGGACTGGAGTTGGGGAACCCTGCTCTAAAAGCTTAAAGTCAGCGTTTCTGATTATTTGGGACTCAGCCCAACAAGAACCCTTCTACTTCAGTCTCTGGACGTACCATTACCAACTTACATCTGAATATATATGCGAATATATAAATAGCCTTATAGAGGTCTAGGTAGTTAGGAGAAAAGGCATCTTCTGTAAAAGACACTTCAAAACTGCTCCAAGTGGAGGATTACTAAAGTACTGGCACAACACTGTCGTTTTACGGATTTATGCACAGAAAGGGTTAATTGTATTTTGCTCACATATAACTGTTAATTCTGTTAACTGTACCTGAGTATACCTTTAGTCTTATCTGCGGATTGCTGCTGTGCCCCTCGACATGTGACCGTCCCTTGTCCACTTTGCACACCATACAGATAAACACAAATTTGCCCGGGTACGCCGGGTGCTGACGTCGGCCCTGGCACTGCTCACCGCTCTGCGCGCTGCAATCACTCGGCGCTGACCCTCTCTACAGCGCGCACTTTCCCTTCTCTTCCTTCTCTGTCTCCACGCTCTTTTTAGGCTCACCCTGCCCCCTCCTGTCAGCAAGAAGCTCCGTCTCTCACTCTTTGCCCCCGCAGCAGGGGAAGGTCCACCCCTCCCAGGCTTCCCCCCGGGAACAGGGGATGCAGCCTCTTCAGTTCCGGACGCGGCACACAGGTACCCGCGGTCCGGTCTATCTCCTTACACAGGCATTGCAGGACCTTAGGTATCCATTATAAATTCATAGTTACAAGCACTGATATAGTGACAGTTAGTTAACCAGTTGCTAGTAGTCGTAACCGTGGATACCTAAGGTGCTGCAATTCCTGCGCATGAGGTAAGCGACATAACGAATCAGAAAAACTATACTACATTTCTAATTAGAGGTATTTGTAATATTATTGTTATCACACCTACTACTTGTTGGGATATGATTTAGGAGATGGGAATACCCTTTTAATGAGAAAAAAAAATGGAGTGGCTTCTTTAATTATGACCATATAGCAATGAAGGCAAGGCAACATTGTGGAGACGTGATTGCAAATCTGTTCCTAAAATAGAAGTTTAAAGGGAATCTATCTAATCCAAGAGCGGCATGATGTAAAGACAGATACCCTGATTCCAGTAATGTGTAGACTGCTTCCCGTCATTTTGATAAAATCAGTTTTATCTGCTGCAGAGCTAGACGTTCTCTGAATGTTGATCCCTATATAACCCTATCCAAACCACTGATTGGCAGCTTTCTGGGTATAACTATGCCCCTGCCACTGATCGGAAGCTTTCCATCCATGTATAGTGTACACTAGGGGTGCATAACCTGCGGTCTGGGATGGCATTCTGTGCAGACCCCAACCTTATGGATAGAAAAATGTTTGTCTGACAGGTTAAGTATATGTAAGCAGTCACGCACAGAATAGCAGTGACAAGCAGCTGAGGAGCGGGGACTGGCAAGTAGTAATGTTGCCCTGTGCAGACTTCTCTGAATGCCTTATACATCAGGAGAATGGGGTCTCTTGGCACTTAAGAAAGGAGTATATAAATTAGACAAGTGGCGTTCTGTATCTGTGGTCAGCTCACTCCACTGTAGTTTATGGAAGTTATGAAACATTAGACAGTAAGCAAAAAAACATGTATTGTAGAGAGCCATGTGCAGCCATGACCTCTTCCGCCTTAGGGCCTATTCACACCATTTTTATGAGGATTTAGAAGCGGATTTTTACTGCAAACCAACATAAAAAATAATGAATAAGCTTCCTATTAGTTTTACTGCGAAATATTCAAATTAACATAAAAAAACAGTACTGTGTGCCATAAAGGAGGTTTTCCGATTAAAATCAGAAACTTTTTCAAAGAGTATTTGGCGCAGTTTATGATGTGGATTTACAATCAGAATCTATATCTAAACGTTTGTCAGAAAATTCTGTGTGAACGTACTAGAATACTAGAGGATAGATTCCTGTAAGCAGAACTTGCATCTATCAGGCAAAAATGGAAGAAATCCAGCACTCGCACGTGGATGGAAAATATAAAAATATCTTTTATTTTGAAGAAAAATTAAAATCATCCAGCTTATTGAAAAGGAAATGTGTGCTCCTAATCGTAGAATAACTCATGTTCTCCAGATAACACATAAATACTAATGACAGACCAATTAAAAAAGACCATGATACATCAGAGAGAAAGTTAGGGAGCAAGATCAGCTGAGAATTTAACCCCTGTAGGCACAAAGCAAGTCGTAGCATGTATATTATTCAAGATACAGCTGATTCCTGCACACGAGGAACCTAATATAGAATAAAGTCATTAAAAGATCAAAGAATGATTTATATTTTGCCAAGCAGAGATATAGAGGCATGTAAATAAAAAAATAAAAAAATGGAAAAATTGGAAAATCTCCTATCTAGTAATGCATAAATAAATCTTGTTTTCTGTTCAGTTATGATGGAACCTTTACGTACATTTTAAAAATCTAATGTGCCTCCCGACTGAACAATTTGCGGCCATGGTCACTGTAGTGAAATATGTATATGTATTGTAGTGAAATATATATATGTATGCATATGACCAGCAGTAAGTAAGTAAGTTTGTCTTAGGCTGCAGCTCTCCAAACAGGTCATGACCTCATGTAGCCTGACTGGCAGTCTCCTAGTCTCCAATTTCTCCAGGGTGCCTTCCTGAGAGCACATAGAATTGGGGCATTTCACACCTTCTGGCTCTTTTGAAGTTAGATGTCAATGCTAGCTATCTATGGGAAAGTTTACACCAGAGGTTTAGAGAGAAAATAATGTATTCATTAGTCGCATGGCATGGTCCACTCACAAACCAGCAATTAGAATATTATAATGAGAGGCTGGTCTAGAAATTGGATACCCAAGTCATATCTATAAATTAGTCTTCCACACAAAAGAACCGCGTCATATATGAGGGCAGCCAAGCTGATGTGATCATCTCATATTTCCCCCTCCCTCGGGGACAGAGTACCAGAATGCAAAGTTCGATATTTCTGTAAGTTTTCTCCCTGTTATTTTATACTGTTTTGCATATTTGTATGTCCTTTGTTATTTCATATTTTTATATCCTTTTTATTGTACGCACTGTACCTTTTATATTAAAGCTTTAAACTTTAATAAGTCTGAACCTTGTTGCTCTAAAGAATCCATAGCCTTAGAAGTGTGTGCTCCTGGTGATTGGCACATAGTAGTAATATTTCCGGGACTCATCGCCCGTGTGTTCGGTGAGTGGTGGCAGCGTGTATGAAGCGGGTGTGTGGTCTGTGTCCGAGTGTGATTTATGCTCCCATTGCAGCATAGGACAGAGGTTGAATGCTGGACTGAGTGAGAGGAGATAGATTAACCCTTGCAGGCGCAACCCCATACCGTGTGTGTTGGTTTATTTGTGACAGTCACCACCTCGGATCGGAGTATTAACTCTCTCAATTTCTTGCATAGAAAAACCGGAGGAAACAGATTTATGAACAGATGTAAAGTGAAATTAACTGGCAGATACGTTATATGCTTTGCTGCCAATATCAGATAAATGACACCTAGTTCTAATTTTAAGGGGTCCAGTAGTAAACCCTACATAGCAAGGTATCAAATATATAACAAAGGAACTATTACAATTGAAGTATTGATTGATACTAAAATTGTTATTATTAGAGTAATAAGAAAATGACTTAGAATTCTGTATAAATGAACAAGTGCAAATATTGTGCCCGCATTTATAGGAACCGTTCTGTTGTATCTGTTGAAAATAAAAAAGTTTGGGTCTAAAGTAAATTTTTTGTGAAAATTTTTTCGCTCCACATTGCTTTAGTT
>VIAB01000572.1:0-20958 GCA_009801035.1 Oophaga pumilio
GTGTCCCACTTGTTGATTCTTCACCAAAAGTTTACATTTTGTATCTTCATGTTTGAAGCATGATTGGTGGAAAAAGGTTGAAAAGTTCCAGGGGGCGCAAATACTTTCGCAAGGCACTGTATTTGGTATATTTTTGGGGCATTAAACTAAATTTTTCTTTGTAGGATTCCTGTATTTAAGGGTAGGTAGGATCCTGCTGTAATTAAAACCACCTCGTAGAAGGGCGGAGTGCTCGGTCAGACAGCAAAGCCACCTCCATGAATTGGCCAAATTATGTGCTAAGCGTCTCAATTTTTTCTTATTCTCCAAACTAGTATTGCTATTCATGTTTCATATATTCCATGTCTGCATGCTTTATCACGATAGAGTGCAACTTTTTTGTATATTGTGTATGGAGGTGGCTGCTCCTAGTATGCACCTATTTACATTAGCTTGGAAGTGCCAGTCAGTCTTTTGTTACTTGGATCTAGGATTTTAGTTGAGATGAATCTGTGCTGCACTTTATGTTCATGCTCAGTAGGGGGTAGTGCTGTGGGGTCAGGAATAGTGGAGTCTGAGTTGGAAGTCAGGGAAATTGAGGAGTTGGAGTTGGTGGTTTGACTTACCGACTCCATAGCCCTGATGACTACAATATATTTCAAAGCGGTTGTCCCTCAGTTTACTTATAGTACTTTTCTATACAGAATAGTTTTGATAGTTTCATACTATGTTGTAAGGTATACATGGTGCTAAAATTTCTTTTCAAATTCTTTTCCATTTCTGATGTTTTCTGTGTGGCTGTTAGGTAATAGTTTTATTTCTCAGTCTTTGCCTAATTTTAAACATCTGAAATAATTTTTGGGGTGACACCTCTGTTTGTCATTTTCTTACATTAGCTTTTACATAAGTGGGGTATTTTGACAATTTATTTCAAATAGTTTTATACTGACTATATTGTATGTTGTGTAACCATGTCCTTTGGTGTCCACTGCAAAACGTTTTTTGAGCACGGTAGACATAGCGGAAAAGTTCCCTCTATGTGTAATGTGTACATCTAAAATTTTATTTTTTTAAAAGCTGAAAATGATTTTCCATTATAATCTAAACTTTATTTTTTTGTGTGGATGGGGATTAGGAAGATGTGTCATCTGCAGCCCATCAAATCTTCACCTGAAAGTGAAGTATATCATAACAAAAATGTTCTCCTGTTTCTAGCTGGAGTAGATTTTTAATATTACGTTTTTCTTTCTTTGGGTTGTTAGCACTAGTCTGCCACAAAGGGAAAGTGGGGATGGAGGAGACAGGCAATGTGTCAGAAACAAACTTTTCTGCAGTTTATGGAGGGCAAGGAACAGGGGTGAAGAAGATACAGAAGGTACAGATATAGACGGTATCACAAGTTTTCGGGTTAACCATTACCTCCCTCCCCTCCTGCACAGCACAGACAGCTGTCACACTGTGACAGTCTTAGGTAGGTAGGGGGGCCCTCAAGCTGTCCCTGGAACTGGGACCATAACTCTCCCTGCCCCGCCGGTAGTCTTGATGTTTGAGAGACGCCGAGTCTCCAACCTCACTATGCTCCTGTTACTCCCTGGTCTGTCCCCTTCTCCACCCCATGGAGCCTGGGACAGAAATGTAATATGAACAAGACAAAACAGGGATAACAGAAGGGGGGAAACTAAAGTCAAATTTACAATTTAAGCAAAAAACACAATCGAGCTTATCTCCAACATCGAATTAATAAAAATAATTTGATTAATCGCCCAGCCCCAGTAGTCCCTAAACTGTTAGTATTTACTATAAAACTGAGGTTTTCCGTTGGTGGATTAACCCCACGTGAAGAAGGTAAAGGTCGTCCATTCACTACTGTGGGAGATTCAGAGATAACCACGTGCACTTGCTTGACTGTTTGTGAAATGCCCATAAGTGACTAGTGAGGGCCACTCAACCACCTCTGTATTCACGGAGACTCAAAATTGGGGCTCCTTCTGGAGACAGGTGCGGATCCCAGAAACTGGATCTTCATCTTTCTGAAATTTATAGCATATTCTGAAAATATACCACAACTGAGAAGGCAGTACCTATTTAAGTAGCTGTTTTCTTCTCATGTACCCCCTATACTTAGTAGAATTGTAGTAGTGGGAGCACGCTATTTCTAGAATCTCTGTGCCTGGTGAGTGATTGCGAGAAATACTACTGTATATACTTTTGTGTCATGCCTTTGTTGTAGAAGAGAACTGTTTTTCTGTTTATTGCACATGTTTTGTAGGACTGATTATAATGTAGTTGACAGGTTGTACATCATGCGCCACATGTATGATAATTGCTGTATTTGGACCCTGTTATCTGCACTAATAGGTGTGACAGACATTTTCCGTTTTCCTTTAATAGACTAAATAAGGCAGAATCCATGTGTTTTGCTTAAGTAGCAGTCCCTAATTGAAACCAGTGTAATGACTGGTGATTTCAGAAAGTAGGGTTTTGTACTATAGTACTTGAGGCAGCATAGCGGGCCAGAGACTTGATTTTGAATGCAATGTTCCAGGACCACTAAAGTGATTAAACACAATCTCTTTATTCTGCTGAATCGTTCATGAGTAGTCCGTCATAGATTTTCTTTAAAAATAACGTTCAGTGTCTTTGCGGGGAAATCATTGTAAGGTGTATTGTTGAAGTGTTACTGTGGACACTTACCACATCATTTTTCTCATTTTTTGTGAAAATGTAATCAGCTTAGTCTTTGAAAGGAACTGGCAGTGCGGTCGCTTTAGTTCCAAAAATAAATGTGAATGACGGCCAATTAACCTCTCCAATTTTTCTATCAGCAGCTGATAAATTGGAAACTACTGCAATCTGAATGATGGTAAAGTCTTTTGTGATCTTAGGAAAATGTGAAATGTTACATAGTTAGGGTATGCTGCATAAAGACATGTCTGTCAGGGTCAACCATATCTAAAATCTAAGGAGCCAATACGTTATAGAGTTTATGCTAGTTTTGTTGCATAAAATGTCGTAAAGTTGCAAAATGTTTTGGCAACACGTAATTACACCAACATTTTGAGACTTATTGCATTTTCACACCTGTCGCGACCAGCTCCACTACAATAGGCAGAGTTGGGGGCGAGACGGGGCCATGGTAAATCCTGGCCATCTAATACATTACTAGACATGGTCTGCCTTACATCCGAATTCTTGTTGGAGTAAAGTTTTTGGAGAGGTGCGCAGAGGTGCACACCAATTCTAAGATGCATCTCATTCATTAAGTAACGTGTTCTTTTTACTCCACCCAACTCATGCACAATGCCATTGTTAATAAACCGGAGCCTTTACTTGTTATTATTGTGTTAATCACGCACACTAATTATTCAAATCCCACCAATGACAACATCTGTAAGGAGATTGTATGTTCTCTTTGGGTTTGTGTGGGTTTCCTCCTGGTTCTCCAGTTTCCTCCCACACTCCAAAGACATACTGATAGGGAATCTAGATTGTGAGCCCCAATGGGGACAGCGATGATAAGGTCTGTAAAGCACCGTGGAATATGATGGCACTATATAAGCAATGCATAATAAAAACTTTTTTAAAAATAACTAAAATGCATAGAGAAACAAGGTTCAGCTAATTGTAAAACTGTAAATTGTAAAAAAAAAAAAAATAATCAGATGTAGGCCAAAAAGTTATTTTTCTTGGTTTTATCACATCAATTTGGTTATCTCATGAAGCTTTTGCACAAAAACAACCAAGGGATCAAGCAGCTAACCCTGATGTTGAGCTATTATTCCTGAGGCATGCTGTCTTTTTTTCCCTGTGGCACTAAATGCTGACCATCAAAATGAATACTTCCATGTTGCCAATGCAGGAGCCACTCTATTAAAGAGCATTTATTGTAGAAATGGTTTTGTTTAGGTTGTGAACCCTTCCAGCCATAGGACATACCATACATTGGTTACCAAATATGTATTGGGCTCAAGAGCTGCGCTTTCACCATACACCGCAGTCACCAGCTGTGTTGCACAGGCAGCATCAGCCTGTTATAGCAGCAACCGGATCTTGCTCTGATTACTGTTGTTGAACTATTTAAATGTCACTATCAATTACAGACAGCGGCATTTTAATGACGTGATTGCCCGTGCACATGCTTCCAGCTCCCATCACCCCCCTTCCCCACACCACTTGATGGCGGAGGGCCCGACCGGTTGTCCTTTCACCCGGGACCTGCTGAAGATCCCAGTGGCTGCCCTCTTCATCCCCCTCTGAGTCCAGAGAGAAAAACAGCCTCAAACCACGTCCCTTTTACCTAATTCAATATTTATTCTTAAAAAAATAAGCATATTTGGGATTGAAAGTCCAATATAACATTTATTAACCCATATTATACACTCAATGAAGAAGTAAAACCAACCAAAAAATTCAAACACATGATCCAAAAATTGCTTTGTTTTTGTGTTTTTTTGTGTGGGGGGGGGGTTATTGCAGTTCAAAACTTAAAAAAAAAAAAAGCAATCAAGATATTGTATGTACCGAAAAAAAGGTATAAGTAAATATGTCAGCTCGCTACTGTCAGCTTCATCAACAGAAAATCAAAACGTTACGGGCGTCAGAACATAGCAATCATTTAAAAGGAAGCAATTATCAGAAAATGACCTGTCATTTACGGTAAATCAGTTTTTTTTGCTAAATGTTTTTTAAAATAATTTGACCATTTTTGATTTTTGATTTTTTTCTACAGATCATAGTCTGAATTACAAAAAAATAATTGAAATGTTGCCATTTTCACCGTGACCACCAGGGCTTTTTTTTTTTAGACTAACTTTCTGTCTTATGGAATTTAGAGGAGTCTGGCAGTGTGTTATTTCTTCTGAGAACATAAGGATTGGCGGTTCAAATTCCAAAAACCTTTTACTCCTCTCTCTGAATGCCCTCTTACAAATCAGATGGTCAACCCAGTTCGGCCAACTTTTTCTAATTTGTATGCGGGCCTTTACTTTGAGTAATGATAGTAAAAGGGAAACTGTAACATAGTTTTTGCTATGTAATCTAAGAGCATCATGATGTAGAAGCAGAGACACTGATTCCAGTGATGTGTCACTTATTAGGCTGTGTTTAGCTTTTTCAATACAATCAGTGTTTGTGGCCTGATGCCTCCTAGTCCAACCTGGTCCCCAGCTCTGATTAGCAGCGCATTGTCACTATACAATGTACACAGAATGTGATGTGGGTGTTGTTATACACAGCTCAACAACTGAGCTGTGCTACATCTGCAGCAGATAAAACTGTGTTTCTATCACAACTACTGCGCTTCGGGAACTAAGTGATACATCTCTGGAATCAGGGTCTCTGTCCCTACCTAATCAAATTACATAGCAAAAAACGGCTGCTGGTGTCATGTGTGCATCGCCACGAAGATCGTCGCGGTTGCACATTCTGACTTCTCACAGCTGAGTAGCTGTTTCTTTGTGTTTGGCAGTTAGGGAGTTAATTCTGTCTGTGCTCGGTTCTGGCACTGGGTGCAGTTTCTCCCGGCTGCAGTTGATTGTTTGTTGATTGGTTTCCTTTAAATCACTGGTTGTCTGCTTTGGGAGTTGCCAGTGAAATCTCTCATACAGATCACAGATAGGATTAAATCTGTATAGACTCTAGTTTAGAGCTCCTTAGTTTATTAAGCTCACATTGTTTAGAGTTTTATATCCCAGACCATTTTATGTTCATTCGGTGTTTGAGTGTGTATGCAAGTCTGTGTTTGAGTTCTCTCCTGTCTGTCTTATATGTCTAAACTTTGTATTTAGTTTATATCAGCCCATATCCCTGTGGTGGTAATCAGGATCCTTCTTAGGACTAGATTACAGGGTTCAGGGTTTGATAGGAGACAGGGTTAGGCTGGAGACTTGGACCTCTGAACCATTATCAGTACCTCCAAGGTGAGGGATTAGTTAGGACCCCAGTTTAGGGTCAGGTTAGACCCCGGTCCTGCTCTTTCCTGTGACAGCGTTACAAGTCCTCAAGATTCACCCACAGTTCAACGGATATCGTGTCAGGTAAATCTATTCTATACTTTCATGTTGATGTTGCTAAACTATATGTTGTTTAGAGTGTTGTCCCTGTAAGAATAGTTTACTGACATTATACACATATCATTAGACAGCGTGACAGCTGGGTTCCTTTAAATAGTTATAGTTCCATTTATCCAGGGAATATTTGCTGCAAAAAAAATGTGCAACAAATCTGCAATTAAAATCTGCACCTTGCGTAATAATGGTAAAGCACGGTGGCTCAGTGGATAGCACTGCAGCCTTGCAGCGCTGGGGTCCTGGGTTCGAATCCCACCAAGGACAACATCTGCAAGGAGTTTGTATGTTCTCCCCGTGTTTGCATGGGTTTCCTTCGGGTTCTCCAGTTTCCTCCCACATTCCAAAAACATACTGATAGGGAATCTATATTGTGAGCCCCATCGGGGACAGCGATGATAATGTGTGCAAACTGTAAATATGTGGAATATGTTAGCGCTATATAAAAATAAAGATTATTATTATTAAAGATTAAGTGCCAGCAGATACAAAAATCCACACAGATAGTTTTCCAAACCTCATTTGCTTGCATTGACTGCACTTTAGTTTGGAGAAAATACACTAAAGTTAGTACTATAAAATATTGTGCAAATTTACTATAGTTTTTAATGTTGATTTATACTTTCATTAGTATTGAGTTTGGCTGCAAATTAGATTCCATTTCCTGTTCCTTGTATATTAGGGAAAATGAGCTGTTTAATTTCTCTACCCCAACGGCAGTTTCCTTTTTTCTATGGCATTATCAGATTACACTTTGAAATGCTGAAATGGTACATCAGTTTTTATGCATCAGTAATACTGAAGCTTTGCCTTCTAGAATTCCCCGGTTGGGTTTTTCATGTTGATTAGTATTAGAATTATCCATTTCATGTGATTCAGTATAAAGGTTGTGCATATTTCCCAGGTGTGTCATGTATTTGCTGTTTCAGTGGGTAACTATAAATTAGACCTATAAAGATACTATTAGGACTTTTAAAAAGTTACATTAGCTTTAAAAGGTTGACATTTGTTCTTGCGGTCATTTTATCTATACTATATCAAAGTAAAATATTTTATTTTCTCTGTGATCTTTGTTAATTATCACTGCCATTTGTATAACACTGTATAATATCCAGTTAATGGGAAGGCAGGTAAATTTGATGTAACTTAAATCATTGTACTGGAAAGGTCCAAAAAGAATTGTCTTTAATTGATGTTCGCCCATCAACCCTATATAAGTAGCAAGCGCGAGCTAGAATGTCCTGTCACAAGGAAATGTCCTTGCAAAGGGGAACTCTGGAGAAGACCACAAGTGATTTCTCACCTGTAATCTTGATGTTTGATGCCTCTAATGTTTAAAGCACAATTCCAGCACTTTTTTCTATTTCACCGCCTAAGTGGTATCACTGTTGTAAGTGCATTGCCTCTAGTAATATACCAAGCCGCTATCGTCTTATGTTATCGGTGTCACTCCGGTCGCTTTCAGTGTTTGCTGAGCAAGCCAGAAGTCACAACTCAGTATAAGTCTATGAGAACCATAACGAGTCTCTCATAAGCTTATGCTGAGAACTTGTGACCGTTACCGCTGAGTTCCAGTCAGTCAGTTGTTGCGGTCAGAAATATGGCCAATTGCGATCAGAGCCACTTCATTTATATGTCCTTTTATACACACATATCAAAACTAACTCAATCTAATTTTAATCTTCTCGGCACAGAACACTCAGGAACTAAGTTCCCATAGAGAGTATTGAAGGCGTTGTTGACGCTGTGTATTTTTGCTGGTCAAGAAACACAGCATATTACAGTTTAAGCAAAGTGAATGCGATTTACAGAAATTTTATGTCCACTCATGCTGCCAAGAATAATGCACCATCTGTAGCAGACCATTCAGTGAGAATCATTCAGCTTGGTCCACCAATGTAAACATGCTATGAAACAATCTCTAATCAGTAAATTCGGACGTATGCGTCGATGGGGCCATAGACAATAATGATGCCGGTAGAGTGAACGTGCACTCTAATGTCCATAATTTTCGGGCGTGTGCGCCTACTGGAGGCAGGCACTCAGACGTATTAGCCCGAAAATGATGCACGACACAGCACATGTTCACTCTTGACGGCATCATTATAGTCTATGGCCCAGTTGGCATTTGCTCCTGAATTCTGTTTTGCGGGGCGAATTGGACAAAAGCCCCAACTGGAGTGACAAATGTGGAGATAAGCGCAATGTGAAAGCACCCTTGCAAATGTGAGACATGTAATGTCTGACATTCTGTTCTCATAATCACACAGCTCTGCAGTGAGAAGAGAACTAACACAGTACAGCAGAAGTGAAGTTGGTCTATGTACAAAAACATTTGCAGCTGTAGTCCTCTCACAGCGCTCCAGCTTCCATCTCCCAGGCAGCAAGTATAGGGGAAGGGCAGTACAGCAGCACTGACATCTCTATGAGAGGATAACTGCAAATCTGCTTGTTGTGTTTGTAATGAGACAAAGTTCACTTCTGCTATACTGTGTTAGTTGTAGTCAAGCACAGCTCTGAATGGCGTGTGTCTCTGTGCTAAAAATTCTAGTATTAACATTTCTTGCGTACAAAATGCTGGCACTGTTGAATTCACTGCGCAACAAATTTCAGGGAAGTTCTTGTCTCCTGAGAAAATTTTATTGTATCTTATAGATTTTGATATGCTGAACACAAATATGTGCTCCAAAAGTCTGTATCACGTAAGGTTTTTAAGAAACAACAGTTTATAGTCTACATTATGACGTCCGAGACACTACATACATGTGCATCGATGTCAGTAGCAAAAGCAGTTGTTCAAAAGTGTTTTGCAGACGACTTTCATTTATAATCCGTGTCAGATGCTTCTCGAATAAGAGTCCAGCAATAGTCAGCCAGCATTGATGTACTCCACTTTCCCTGGTACCTTTTCTCCATCAGCACAATGTCTTGGTGAAATCTTTCACCGTGTTCATCGCTAACGGCACCAATATTGGCTGGAAAAAGTCCAAGTGAGAATTTCGAAAATGCATTTTTAGTGACATATTGCATTTCATCAAATGATATGCTGTGAGCATGTTGTCCACGAGTTGTTCAAAGTTCGGTGCCCTGCTGTTGCCAAGGAAGGTCACATCTTTAAAGGCTCTCCATGCCACTTGTTCAGCACCTTGCTAAACACCATCAAAGCTACTGTCATTCATTATATCTGATCTGTGGGCCAATAAAAATACCTTCTTTAATCTTTGCATCACTTATTCTTGGAAATTTCTGTCGCAAGTAAGAAATGGCTTCCGATTCTTTGTTCATTGCTTTGACAAAATTCTTTATAAACCCATGTTTAATATGGAAAGGAGGGAGAAATATCTTTGCTGAATCAACGAGAGGATTATGTTTAACATTCTTCCGTCCAGCAACCAAGTTTTTGCGGAGTAGCCAGTCCTTTCTGAAATAGTGCATTTCTCATGCACAACTGTCCCACTCACAAATAACACAACAATACACTGTCAACATGGTTGAAAAATTGATTAAGGTCTTCTTGACGACAACGAAAAACAGAAACTCTTGTTACTGGTAATAAGAGATTACGTTCTTGTAGCCTTGATCCCAATAATTCTGCCTGCCTCTGACAATTTCAAATCTCTGAGCAAGTCACTCAGATCAGCTTGACTGAACAGATGTGGATTAGATGTAGAAGGCTCAAATTCTGGGTCTGCAACAGTTTCATTTTCCACTGACATTGTTAGTTCATTTTCGTCGTCCTCCATTGTCCATGCTTTGGGCAGCTTTGAAACATGAAGACTTTCATCGTGTGGCACTGGTCTTATGGCTGAAGGAAGATTAGGATATTCTATTGATTACTTGTTCTTTTCTGAATATTCTGTTACATTTGTAAGGAAGAGGTAGCAATCTGTTACATGATCTCTCTGCTCTCTCCATACCATTGGGACAGCGAACGGCATTGAAGGTCGTGATCCATTCAGCCATGCTCTAAGGCTTCTAGAACAAGATGCACAGCATATATGAGGTGCCCACTATTTGTCCTGATCTCCAATTGAACATTCAAAGTATAGTTCATATGCTTTCCTAACAAGTAGAGTCATTTCCTTCTTTAGTGCTTTTATTGTATATTCTCCACATTTGTAACAGAAATTATCACTGCTATTGAGACACCGACGCGACATTTCAAAATAAATCTTCAGGTTTTACAATGAAAAGTATTCAGGCAAATTGCATATATGATAGTAACTAGATGGAGGCCCGATGCTATCGCATGGGGAGGGTGGTAATGTCACGATGGGGGCAGGCTTTTCAGCGTTGAGAATCTCTCCCTCCCCCCATGTGCTCACCCACCTATCCACTCTCTATTTCCCCATGTGCTGACTTCTCCCGTCTGTGCTCTCTTGAGATCGTAGAGGATACATTTTGTGAGGTAAAATATTGTTTAAAAACAGTCAGTGAAATATTTTACCTCACAAAATGAATCCTCTGTGATCCCCTGCTGTAATGTCAGTATTGTCTTTTGATTCCTCCCCTGCCCAGGAGATGTGGTATGCTCCGTACACGGTCAGCCGAATGATTCACTGCGCCTGCGCAAGAATTCACATAATAAGTGCTTGCATATGTGTAGATCAGCGATTTATGTAATTTCAGTGGAAAATTAAGAATATACTGTTTCAGAAAAAGTTCATATGAGTTTTTAGAATTATAACAGAATATTATAATGTTTCGTATCATTTCTCTAAAACCTTACATGATTGGAAAAATCTGAAGTCATTTCTGAAATCAACATGAACAAATCTATCAGGAACACTCAAAATTGTCCGAGAGACAAAACCTTGGTAACACAGTGTTATCTTGAATGGCTGGAGTGGTCATGCTCCATCTTGCCCTTGTTCTTCTCTACTTCGTCAGAGCTTATTCAAACTAGTGTAAAAACACCAACAGGTGCAATATTTTTGCACAACTGCGAGTTGCACAAAAATTTTGAAACTTTTCAAAGGTTTTACACCAGTTTTCTGGCATTAAAGCCCCATTGTTCCACAATATTGTTGAACTTCCAAAAGTAGCAAAAGGTGTGGTACACTTCTAATAACAATCTTTCACATATGTTCAGAAAATGATTATTAAGAACTTATATTTGAGCACCTTTTTATTTTGACGGGATTGACGCTGACAGATAGTCATGTTCCAGACACATCTGTGGGCAATTTCTTAAAAGTGGACAACTCCTTCCATGCAAAAATACTGTTTACCACAACATCTGTTACATTCAGTGTGCCCATATGGCTCTTAACTTGTTAATAATGTCTCATCATACATGTCCGTATCGATAATAGCCCTAATGGATAAATATAGCAGTGTTTGCCTGGACAAATTTATGAATATATCATTTCAGCTTTAAATTGATTCTGATCCACTCTATTATCATTTAAATATGCACGATGCGGATGCTAATGTTTGTAATTTTAACGAGTAAAATACATATTTATTTGTTTTTTTGGAAAGCAGTGTAATGCTGCTAAATGTAACCTTCAGCGAAATTTAAAATGTAAATGCTTCTCGTCTACACTTTTCCCTATGGGAAAGATAAACCTGTAGCAAAACCTAATATTAATTCTAACAGAGTTTACACATGGAAAAAAGGTTTCATGGGCTGAGAAAAATGTAGTCTGACAGCAAAAATATGTATCGTTAACCCATTTTTCTTTTGCTGTGCCCTTGTAGAAATCCTAGATGGAAATGTCTTTCACTAGTTTCAGTTTTATTGGAGATGATCTGTCATTTCTATATCTTAATATAAAATACAATTATTTTCTGTCTAGATCTTTAAATTTCCCATTATATGGTTAAACCTATGTGGACACCACTTCTAATTATCTACTCTCCTTACAAACATGGGTATAAAATCCGCCATACAATAATGTTATCTTCATACACAAACATTAACATTAAATGGGTCACAGAGAGGTGGCTGTCAATATGACAAGGTTTGCCACATTTCTGATTTTGCTATAGGTGCCTAGTCACCTTTAAAAGGAATCTGTGGCAGGTTTATGTCACTCCATGATGTAAGGACGGAGATCTTATTTTTTGCATTTTTTATAAAAATCACTGTTTTTTCTGTTGTAGATCTAGCAATTTTTTGTACGCCACCCCCCATTTTCATGCTTAGGGTTTTCTGACCGTGTACAGGAGCTGTGCAATTTTCCGGATCTTTACCAGTGAGTGATTTGATTCGTCGGCCTGGTTTGACGACGTGTGTGCTGTGCAATGCACAGGTGACGAGGCGGCAGTACAGCAAATCATAAGACGAGCTCAGAATCCTGGAAGGTTAGGAAAGTCATGCAGCTTCTGTCCAGAGAGCACTGACCTGGTGTCACGCTGTCTAATGATATGTATACAATGTCAGTAAACTATTCTTACAGGGACAACACTCTAAACAACATATAGTTTAGCAACATCAACATGAAAGTATAGAATAGATTTACCTGACACGATATCCGTTGAACTGTGGGTTAATCTTGAGGACTTGATACACTGTCACAGGAAAGAGCAGGACCGGGGTCTAACCTGACCCTAAACTGGGGTCCTAACTAATCCCTCACCTTGGAGGTACTGATAATGGTTCAGAGGTCCAAGTCTGCAGCCTAACCCTGTCTCCTATCAAACCCTGAACCCTGTAATCCAGTCCAAAGAAGGATCCTGATTACCACCAAAGGGATATGGGCTGATATCAACTAAATACACAGTTAGACATATAAGACAGACAGGAGAGAACGCAAACACAGACTTGCATACACACTCAAACACCAAAGGAACATAAAATGGTCTGGGATATAAAACTCTAAACAATGTGAGCTTAATAAACTAAGGAGCTCTCAACTAGAGTCTATACAGATTCAATCCTATCTGTGATCTGCATGAGAGATTTCACTGGCAACTCCCAAAGCAGACAACCAGGGATTTAAAGGAAACCAATCAACAAATAATCAATTGCAGCCGGGAGAAACTGCACCCAGTGCCAGAACCGAGCACAGACAGAATTAACTCCCTAACTGCCAAACACAAAGAAACAGCTACTCAGCTGTGAGAAGTCAGAATGTGCAACCGCGACGATCTTCGTGGCGATGCACACATGACACCTGGACCATGGTTGCGCAAAGTAATCCGCTCATCTTTACCATCTACATCACTGATTGTCAGCTTTCTGTCACAGGCATAAAGCTAACAATTGCTGGGGGTGTGGTTGGTAACAGCAGGTTTACTAGCCCTCTAATGATAATCTTTTGCATATCAAAGAGTGATTTCATCAAAATTGCAGCATTACTGAAATCAGAGTCTCAATCTCTACATTTTGCTGCTTTTAGAAATGGCAAAAAATTGCTGAAAGATTCTTTTTAAAGGGAAACTATACTTTGTAGTAAAGTTTTAGAATAAGCTATCTTGTGTGTGAGTAAATGGGGAACAACACTGTTTTTGGCCATTATTCATCTTGTATTCTGCATTTTCAACAGCAGTCCCCTCTGCAATCTCTAGTTATCATTTTGTAATTGACTCTGACCTAGTGAGAGTGTCACAACTCAGCTGTTGGGTGACCCGGGACCAGGGGCTCCTTCCCTGTCCCTACCACTAGCGGGCGCCTTAGCTCGCCCTATTCCCCGGGATACTACTGAAGGTGAAGATGCCCAGGCCACCCTTGTCTTATCTCCTGAATCAGCCCTCCGTCTGTTCTCTTCCCCCACCCAGGGAAGACTGGCTCTACTGTGCATCGCAATACACCAATCCGACGAAAAAGGCAACACAAACAAGGGTAAACTTAAATACCAAGCATACAAATATTCACTCACATATAACAGAGGAATGCATCAGGTAGTGGAGGAAGTAAGAGGAGGGAATGGAATTATCACACTTACAAACCACGCAACATTTTCAGATAACTTCTTCAAAACTCTTCATATAAACACCTCTCCACCAAGCCATGCAGCAAAAGCTAGCTCTGGCATCGGTGTGAATCAGGACCCAGATCATAAGGGGAATGGGAATGGCTAACTGAGCCCAGCTGAGAGCTCATACTCCCAGAGTCTCCAACATGACCGATTAACCCCTGTTCTGCCAGAAGAAATAAACACCATTTAGAAAGGAGAAGTTCCTCTTTTCTGTGCACAAGTAGGAGAAATCAGAGGCTGCGGTCTTCTGGCTCCTCTCTGTTGCGGTAACCCTGTGACAGAGAGGTTACTTCTCCCACACACTGGACACAGATGGATTCGTGCACAGACCGATGCAACATTATGTAGGAAATTACACAGCTGTACTACTGAGCATTGTAGACGTGAATCTAGCTCTCTCTTGAGGTAAAAGCCTTGTTAGAAAGCACATTATTTTGTTGTTTGACTTTGCCTTTTTTCTCACTTTGCTCCTTCCAGTCTCCTCTCCATTGAGTATAATAGGCTATGTAACCTGACACCTCATTGTCTGACAGTCTGACAGCGCTTTTTCAGAGTAGAAGTAAATAAGATGCTCATAATCACCGAAATAAGCAGGTTTTTCTCATAAGTATATTAGCATATACTGTTGATTTATGCAAAGTTTGTTGAAACTGCAGTTTTCATTTAAGTGCTTTTTTATGAAATGGAAACTTCTAGGAGTAACAACAGCTCAGCCACAAAGTAGGCTACGTAATGTTGCCATTACATAACCTCAATAGGCTAAATTACATAGTCCCAATAGGCTAAATTACATAGCATGTACTTTTTCTGTGTTTCAAACCTCACTATCCTCAAAGCCAACACACAGATTTTTATCACAAGCTTGGGACATATACAGCGCTGACAAAAATTAATAGACCACTTTCAAATGTTCAGTTAGTCTGATTTTTTCTCTTTATAGGTATATTTCTGAGTAAAATGTAAATTGTTCTTTTAGTCTATAAACTTCTGACAACATGTCTCTGAATTTCCAAGCAATACATTTTGTATTTTTTTTCTGACAAAGAAAAATGATCAAAATTTTTAAAAAATCCCCAGTGCTTTCAGACCTCAAAAACTTCAAAGAAAACAAGTTCATAGTCATTTAGAAACAACAATTCTAATGTTTTAACTCAGGAAGAGTTCAGAAATCAATATTTGGTGGAATAACCATGATTTTTAAAAACAGCTTTCGTGCATCTTGGCATGCTTGCCACCAGTCTTTCACACTGCTTCAAGCACAAAAATTTAAGCAGTTCTTCTTTGTTTGATGGCTTGTGACTATTCATCATCCTCTTGATCACATACCATAGGTTTTCAATAGGGTTGAGGTCTGGAGAATGGGCTGTCCATGACAGGGTTTTAATGTGGTGGTCTGTTAATTTTTGCCAGAGCTGTATATTGTTTTTTGTGTGATTGTATATATTAATTGGATGTTGGTGCAATACGGTTGACCATCCACGATTTCTCCTTTTGGCAAATGTCGAGTTTGAGTTGAGGGGGCAAAGAATGTCGACAGGCCCTACCCTTTTGTCCCGACAGGAGATAAGCAGCTACTCCTTCAGTCATTCCTAACTACATGGGTATACTTGGGTATGGTCTAAGGGAATAATTGTGTTCCCAAAGAGCCTATAGCCAATCATCTGCAGTCTTTAAGCTTATCTTGCTGAATCCGCAATGGTCTGCAGAATTTTTTTCTAGCTATGATAATATCACTGTCCACAATGTAAGATCCATAGTGAAAAGGTGTGATACAGAGAATAGCTGGGAAGAACTTTACACGTCTGACTTCAATGTTTACCATTGGCATGGCATGGAATGGAAGACTTATATGATCTACGCCTTATGTCTACACGTCAGTACCCAACCCCACCTTTGTTGTACAGTGATATGTGTATTGTAAAACAAATTACATTTCCTCATTTTTTATTTAAATTTTTTTTTACAATTTTTTAACATTATTTATATTCTTAGTAATCTAATTAGAAATAAAGATGGTGTCATGGATAATGTCTAACATTCTATTCAGTTATTTATTTAGATCTTAATGCTCTTTTCATGCGGTAAATTATACCAGATGTATGCCTGTATTATTATTGGTCAGCCATTTGCATTTAATAGAAAATGAATCAGAAAACAAGTTTTATCTCCCTGTGTTTTATGTTCATGTCATGAATATTATTCAGTAAATGCAGCATAGCGCCAACAAATTACTTAAATAGCTGGGATTACTTGTTTTTCACACCTTGAAAATTATAATACGCATTGCTAAATGTATTCCATTACAGTTTGCTAATTAGTCTTGTGTCGGCGTACAGCTGCTAATCTCAATGGCTGACATGGTTAATTTCCAAATGATATCTGTTCCATCTGCAGCAGTTAGGCCCAGTTTTCCGGAAAGCCGTGCTGTTTATGTACCACATTTAGTTAGCTAGTAATATTCTGACCCAATTAGCCTTATGGCTTCTACTTAAAGGAACAAAAAGTCAAACTAGTGTTAACAGGAAGCAGCGAAGATTAAAAGATATAAACCTGATTCTGATTATAAATATTTATTAGAGTCTTTTACATTTTTCTTAAGGCCAAATTCTCCTGAAACTTTTTTTCTCTTCCCAAAGTAATGGGCTGTTTTATTCATCAGTCGGCTGGATCAGAGTTTTATTAGTTATGGTGAGGACCAATTAATGTGTCATCTGAGTTTCTCATATGCCAAAACAAACTAATGAAGGTTCTCAAGATTCTCCTACCAGTCAGAGACAAAAGCAAGTACAGAACTTGGATGGCATCCATTTGCTTTCCATTTTTTCCAGACCTGTTCACTTGAACAACTGAATTGGGTCTACAAGTCGGACCAAAGTAAGGCCATATTCACACGTTCAGTATTTAGTCAGTATTTTACATTAGTATTTGTAAGCCAAAATCAGAAGTGGTGACGGGTTTCTATTACACTTTTCCTCTGATTGTGTCACTCACCCATAGTTTTGGCTTACAAAAACAGATGTATAATACTGATCAAATACTGAACGTGTGAACGTGGCCTAAGACAGACTCTCAATGGGCAAAAAAAGGCAAACATAAACATGTGAATAGCCTAATAAAATATAATGTGTCATTCACATTACACTGGCTCATATACTAACATGAGTACTGCAAAAATCAATTCTTGTTTTATATAAAATTTATTTTTTATTTCATTTGTAATAAAGGCTCTCTTCACAATAGCACCCTAGCGTGCATTTTTATAGGAGCCATTAAAAGGTATCTTATACTGAGAACTCTAATTTTTTTTATTATTTTTCTACATGAGTCAAGGCAGGTTATTTCTTTTTTTGCTTTAGAAATAAAATATATAATACTATTCCTGTAAACAACAGAAACCTGAAGGGAAGAACAATTAAAGTATGTACAGTCTATAGAAGAGCGATCCCCGACCTATGGTTTGGGAGCCACATGTCACCCCCTGACAAAGGAATCTTATTCCAAAACGCGCGTCGGGGCATGCATCATATTAGGATCAAGCGGACCTTAAAGGTATAGGCCCTTTTTACCCTCCTTTTCTCTTCATTGATTTTACACTGTTTCCACTTGCACTTTATGTACAGTATGTGTACTCTTCTTCTCTTTTGATTGCTCATTGTCACATTGTTTTGCACATTGTGCACTCCGTGTGTTGCATTTTATTAATCTGTTGCATTTGCATTTATGCACCTTAACTATTTCACTTTTGGGTGTATCTACCCTTTTATGTGATGTGTTTTTGCACCATTTTTGGTAAACTTTACCTTTTTCCCATATTTTATTTTTATATTTTTCTTTTTTTGTTTTTTTCATATTCTTCAGCCACAAGCACATACGTGGCCTCCTGGCCCACTTATTACTTTTTATTTTTATTTTTTATACCCAAATGAAATGCAGAGGGATTTTATATTTTGTATATGTGGCCTTAATTCTATTTGATCCATGTGATCATAATTGTTTGGATATATATATATATATATATATATATACGGTAATTATTATTTTCCCTTTTTTGGTCTAACGCTTATAATACTAAATATATGTATATTTAAATATATATCTTTTTCCTTCTGTGTATGTGGAACTCATGTTTTGTTCGTATTCCTAATACGGGCACACTCTTTGGTATGTTACTACCGTTTGCCAATTTTGATTAAAGGCATTTTTATTTAAATACCGTAGTTACCGGTATTTGCTCGGTATTTTGTCTCGTCCATTACACTAGGTACCGTATTTTAGTTTTGGTTTTCCTGTACAAGAATATGACACAAGGTCTAAGTTTTTGTGAGAAATCTTTGGCTATTATCACTTGGGTCATAGTGGGTTCTGATTGCCACTACCGGGTAGGGGGGGGGTGAAATCTGGATTTGACTTGCAACCATATCTGAGTTTAATGTGGCTTTCAAGGTAAAAAAAAAAAGTTTGGGACTGCTGCTATAAAGTATATGCTTTTATTGTCATTGTTCCATTACACATTTTGCCCATGTCTGAAAAGTGTTTTATTACTACGAGTGTTAAGAATTCATCTGCCCCATTGGATCTTAAAGAAAAAGAAATCTTTAGTTTATCAGGTCTCAGAATTGTATATGGTTTTTCCACTGATTTCCTTATCTACTTATAATTAGTACCCCGTTCCTGCTCTACTTAGCAGTGATGACAGTCTTAGAAGTTTTAGCTTACTCATATTTCTTTTGCAGTAGAAACGGCGTTACTTGTATTTTTGATGTTTTAATATGCCATCTCCTATGTCTTCATCTCAGCGCATAAGACAATATTAAAAGGGGTCCCCACTCAGGGGTCTGCCTTATTCGTCAGAGGTAGTGAAAAGAGTTGTTCCCACTCTGACAAACACAGAAACCTCAAATTTATGCTACATGATACATATATGATAGTGTTTTGCCATTTGGACAAACCCTTCTAATGTAAGTTTTCTTCACAATATAGAGCCATGCTATTACAATTGCTTATTAGTGATCTCTGTTCTGTTCCTCACCATCATATTTGCTTTTTTTATCATGCAGATGCTTGTGACCACACCAGAGAAATGGGATGTTGTTACCAGAAAGAGTGTTGGAGATGTGGCATTATCTCAGCTTGTGAGACTGTTGATTTTAGATGAAGTTCATTTGCTTCATGAAGATAGAGGCCCAGTGTTGGAGAGTTTAGTGGCAAGGACATTACGACAGGTAAGCAGATTTCAGCTCTACCTCTGTTGGGAAAAAAAAAGTCTTTATATAGGTGATTGTTGCACAGTGTCTCAATTGTATGGCCAAGATGATCCATCATTTCAGGACTTACAGAAATGCTTAACCCCTTTACCCCCAAGGTGGTTTGCACGTTAATGACCTGGCCAATTTTTACAATTCGGACCACTGTCACTTTAGAAGGTTATAACTCTGGAACGCTTCAACCGATCTCAGTAATTCTGAGATTGTTTTTTGTGACATATTGTACTTCATGATAGTGGTAAAATTTATTCTATATAACTTGTGTTTCTTTGTGGAAAAAAATGGAAATTTGGCAAAAATTTGGCAATTTTCAAACTTTGAATTCTTATGTCCTTAAATCAGAGAGATGTCACACAAAATAATTAAGTATAATTTCCCACATGTCTACTTTACATCAGCACAATTTTTAAAACAATTTTTTTTGTTAGGAACTTATAAGGGTTAAAAGTTGACCAGCGATTTCTCCTTTTTCTAACAAAATTTACAAAACCATTTTTTTAGGGACCACCTCACATTTGAAGTGACTTTGAGGGGTCTATATGACAGAAAATTCCCAAAAGTGAAACCATTCTAAAAACTGCATCCCTCAAGGTGCTCAAAACCACATTCAAGAAGTTCATTAAACCTTCAGGTGCATCACAGGAATTTTTGGAATGTAGAATAAAAAAATGAACGTTTACATTTTTGTTAGCAAAAAATTTACTTTAGACCCCAATATTTTTTATTTTCACAAGGGTAACAGGAAAAAATGAACCTAAAAAATTTGTTGTGCAATTTCTACTGAGCATGTCGACACCCCATATGTGGGGGAAAACTACTGTTTGGGCGCACGGCAGAGCTCAGTATGACTTTTGAATGCAAAATTTACTGGAACAATTAGCGGACACAATGTTGCGTTTGGAGAGCCTCTGATGTGCCTAAACAGTAAAAATACCCCACAAGTGACATCATTTTGGAAACTAGACCCCTCAGTGAACTGATCTAAATGTGTGGTGAGCACATTGAACCCTCAGGTGCTTCACATATGTTTATAACGTTGAGCCATGCAAAAAAAAAATCACATTTTCCCCACAAAAATGTTTTTAGCCCCAAATATTGCATTTTCATAAGGGTAACAGGAGAATCGTGCCATACAATTGCAACTTTTCCTGAGTACGCCAATACCCCATATGAGGGAGAGAACTACTGTTTGGGTGCAAGGCAGGGCTCAGAAGGGAAAGAGCATTATTTAACTTTTTGAATGTAAAATTTGCTGGAAACATTAGCGGACACCATGTTCAGTTTGGAGAGCCCCTGATGTGCCTAAACAGTGGAAACCCTCCACAAGTGACCCTATTTCATAAACTAGACCCCTCAAGGTATGTATTTAGATGTGTGGAGAGCACCTTGAACCCCCAGGTGCTTCACATAACTTTATAACGTTGAGCCTTGAAAATAAAAAAAAAAATCACTTTTTCCTCACAAAAAAACTGTTTTAGCCCCATTTTTTCATTTTCACAATGGTAACAGGAGAATTTGCACAACAAATTTTACGGTGAAATTTCTCCTAAGTACGCTAATATGCCAAATATGGGGAATACTACTTTTGAGGCACAGAGCAAAGCTCAGAAGTGAAGAAATGCCATATTGGAGTTCAGATTTTGCGGAATGGTTTGAGGGCACTATATCATATTTGCAAAGACCCTGAGGTGCCAGAACAACAGAAACCCCTCCATATGTGAACTC
>VIAB01000572.1:22467-32953 GCA_009801035.1 Oophaga pumilio
AATATTTGTGTCATTCTCAAAACTATTGTCCATGACTGTACACTCCCAAATGAGTTCATCTAGCGGTGCAGTGATCATATTGACACCACATGTGCCTCACCGAATTTTATACCATTTAGCAGTGAAGAAAGTTTGTTTTAGCCCTAGATTTTACTATTTCACACAATAAATGGGTAAAAATGGCACCATAATTTGTCCCACAATTTCTACTGAACGTAGCAATACCCCATATGTGACTGTACAGTACTACTTACCCATACGGAGAGACTTGGGAGGGATGGAACACTATTTGCCTCCTGGAGCGCAGATTTTCCTAGAATAGTTTGCGGACTCTATATACAGAGCCCCTCTAGTGACCCCATTTTGGGAATTTATGTACAGGTGTAATGACAATTTTAAATCCATGGGTGTTTTCCAGAAACAAGCAGCAATGAATGTTGCGAAGTGAAAATTAAAAACTGTCGCTGTAGTGACCTGACCAGTACATTGTAGTGACCAGTAAGTTGCAGTCACCAGTATGTTATGGCCAGCTAATGCTTCTGGAGACCCGGAAAATTAGACGAGTTCTCATCGCTTCAGAAATGCCAAATATTTAGACGTTATATATGCTTTAGGTACACTGTGGGGCCCAGAAGGGAGGGGGGCAATTCGATTTGGGAGTGCAGAATTTGCTAAATTTATTTTGGAGGGCGAGTAGCCATTTCGCTTTTTCAGAGCCATTATACTACCAGTAACGTGGAAGGCCGCTATATTTCCATTAGCAAATGACAGACCTGAGTGGGGTCTTGCTTTTTTTGTGGACTGAGTTGAAGCTTATTGGGAACATTTTACTTAACGTTTGGGATCACATTTTGTCCGTGCTCTACGCTGAGCACTTTTATTGGGTTTCCATCTAAATCTCAGAGTGACGTGATTTAGATGAAACTCCTGAGGGATGTATTTATTCACTATAATGAGACCAGCTGACCGTGACGTACTGAAAATGTTCAAGGTCGTGAAGGTGTTAAATTTGTTTGCGACCAGCCTTTCAAAGGGAATCGTTACCAAAAACTGACCGGCACATCCAAACATAGATCTAGTCTGAACAGGTGCTAAAACCTAGAGCCACCAACTCATACACATTCAAGAATAAATGGTAGCACACTGTAGCGCTATAGCTTGTGGACACAAAAATATGAAAAATGAATTGCATCACTGCCTTAGAAATATGAAAAATTGAGAAGTCTTAGCGCATAAAAAGAGATGTAGATTTTAGTCTGGAGAGAGGATTCATATGTTCCCATGCAGACAGATTTTTCTAAGTGAGGATTGCCATAGTTAGGACCTGGTATACGAGAATAGCCTTAACGTGGCTACCAGGTACACATAAATTGGCCTTTTTATGCGCTAAGACTTCTCAATTTTTCATATTTCTAAGGCAGTGATGCAATTCATTTCTCTTATTTGTGTCCGCAAGCTATAGTGCTACAGTGTGCTACCTTTCTTTCTTGAATGTATATTAGTTGGTGACTCTAGGTTTTAGCACCTGTTCAGACTAGATCTATGTTTGGATGTGCCGGTCAGTTTTTGACATGTATTCATTTACCTTCTACCTGAGCACTCCACCTGGTGGTCACAGGTGTTTTAATTATAGCAGGTTCATTACCCCTCCACAGAGATATACATTTTAGTCTGAAGAGAGGATTCATATGTTCCCGTGCAGACAGACTTTTCTAAGTGAGGATTGGCATAGTTAGGACCTGGTATACGAGAAGAGCCTTAACGTGGCTACCAGGTACACATAAATTGGCCTTTTTAAGCACTAAGACTTCTCAATTTTTCATATTTGTAAGGCAGTGATGCAATTCATTTTTCATATTTTTGTGTCCGCAAGCTATAGCGCTACAGTGTGCTACCTTTTATTCTTGAATGTCAAAGGGAATTGGTCGCCCGGTTTTTGCTATATAATCTGAGAGACTGATTCTAGTGATGCTTCACTAGGCTGTGTTGTTGTGGTTTCAATAAAATCCAATGTTTTATCAGCAGGTAAGTATCACTGCTGGACTTAGGGGTTTCCTGCCTCCTTGTCAACTGCTCTGTGTAGCCATGCCCCCATTCATTAGCAGCTTTCTGTCAAGCTGTGGTGTAGGCAGGCTTACATGGGCCTCAGAATTCAGAGAACTGCTAGATCTGCAGCAAAGAAACTAGGGATTGCATCAAAATAACAGCATACTAACAAGTGACACATCAATTAAATCAGGGACTCAGCCCCTGTACTTGCAGCTTTCAGATTGCATAGCGAAAACCTGCTGGCATTGACCGTGTGCTTGTGTTATAGTGAATTTCTAGTCCAGAATAGAATCATTTCTGGTGTGTATAAATAAATGCTGATTTGTATCATTTAAAGACCTCTGTAATAGCCATAACTATAAGTTGAGTCCATCTATTTTGTGATCGTCAGATGATGTAATTTCATTGTGTTATATCTGGCACTTTTTCTGCTTGGTTACGGTATGCTCACACGTTGAAGTCACTCTAAAACTTTCTGGTGTCAGTGTGAAGAATAAAAGATGATAGGTTTGTTATTTACAACCAATGATTGATGTCAGCAGAATGACTGTGTAGGTTAAAGAGAAAATAATCCCTTTTAGCTTTTCATTTTCGGGATCACCTTTTGTAAATTTTCCATTTGTAATGCTCAGTGATGAACATTTTATTTTAGAATTGCCAGTGGTTGTTTCTTTCCCTTCTAAGACTCTAAATGAAGCTTTCTTAGAAAATGTGCTGAAAGCTTTGGTACAAGACTGTCACCTATGATCCATGGATTTGCAATTACTTCAAGATTTTTTTCATTCCCCCAAGCAAACAAGAATGTATTATTTCATTTTCATGGTATTTATATAACATAGTGAAGCGTAAAACAATGTTGTCGGACAACAGATGCCTAGAAATAGAACGATAAAATATACATTTATAGCCACATAAATGGATGGTTGTTTTTATGTTACATATTTCTCTTTTTATAGACTACCTGTGTCTGCTATAGGGCAGAATATGATGTATTTTACTTTTGACACATGGTTGTAATATCAGTATCAGCGAGGGTATAATTTAAAAATAGTTACTGACTGACCACTCAGTCGTCCAATCTATTGCATGGGTGTGCTGAGCTGTTGGTATTTTGATTGACCGCTCATCTGTCCAATCTGAGACTAGGAGGTGCTGAGCTTCTGTCAGGTGTTCCCTGTTCCAAGTGATTAACTACTTAACTAAACTGTCAGTTCCAGATAGTTACCAGTTGTAGCTTTCAGCTCAATGTTGTGTGTTCTCTGTGCTCAGTTCAGACATTCTAATCTTCTGTTGCCGGACCCTGGATTTGTCTATTAACTACCCTTTTGTATTACCTCTTTTGCCTTGATGCATTTGGACCTTGTAATTCTGCCTCTGGCCTGGGACCTGACTACCCCTTTGTCTCTTCTCTCTGTTTATGACGTACACTCCTGGCTCTTGACCTCAGACTCCTTGACTACCTTTACTAACGGCTTGTCCAGGAGAAGTGTCTCAGTGTTACATCTCAATGGCAATTTTGTAAATGCACTATTTGGACAAAAGTATTGCAGCATCTAAACATTACACCTACAGGGGCTTTTGTGACATCCCATTCTCAATCCATTGGTATTAATATGGAGGTAATCCACAGATAAAATAGCTTCCACTCTTCTGGGAAAGCTTTCTACAAAATTGTGGAGCTTTTCTGATGTAAGTTTTTCCCATTCATCCAAGTTGAGCATTTGTAAGAAATGGCACTCCGATATTAAGGCTGCAGGTAGTGTAGTGGAAACCTGTATGGAAAGTTTTAGGAAAAACTCAAAAGGTTTCACACGTTTGCCAGTTTTGATCAAATCAGGGAATTAATCGATCAGAGACAAGGGCAGACAAGCAGGGTCTGTTTGTGTACAGGTTTGTCTGATCTCAGAAGCCCAGTCAAAAGTTTTTATTACAAGCACAGAGGTAAGAAAAGTGGGAATGGCTTACATTACCTAAGACAGAAGACATTTAAGTTGGGAAAAACAAAATCGTAAATTATAGATTCTGTCAAAATTATTTTCTAACCAGTTCTAACCAGCATACTATACCTTCAGAGACAAAAGAAATATTTAACACAGACCCCTGTATATCAGAGAGAAGACCCTATGTTATTGCTTTTATGAATAACACTTATAAAGCTAATATTAAATTCCAAATTATCTAAGATATGTAAGTAGATTCAATTGTCTACATAATAATCAATGCAAAGTATAAATTTTTCCCATAACAATTCCTCCCTTTTAGTTTTAGACAGTTTATCCTTCAGCTACTTCCCCATGCTATATTAGCCTAGAGGGGACGAATCCCGTTCACCGACAGATACCTTCTTTGTAAATCTGGTCATATATGATTACTGGAGGAGGACGGTGATATTTTGCTGATGTGATAACTGACGATCTATGATGTCTGATCTTACGTCTCTTTACATAGTGTCGTCACAAATATACCAGTTCTAGCAGTTACATACACTAGTAATACCAATATTTATGTAATGAAAGGGTAAATGAATATACTCGTATTCCCTATCTCCATTTTCACTATATGAGGTATACCATTTGTGGCGATTGTCTGCAGCTCGTTTATATAGGGAATCTTTGGGGACAGCATTTACATCTAGGTCTCCATATTCTGGTTACAATATGTCCTCTGAGATGAGTTCTTACATTAATATTGTATGGGCTACTCCAATGTCTATCATGAATGAATCAGTTTGTCCCTCCCCAGGAAAATGTGGACAGTGAGTGTTGGTCCCTGGGGAGTGACAATGGGGCACATGGAGACATCTGGATTGCCTGTTTCCTATGGGGTAGTTGTTGATTTTGTAGAATGTTTGGAAGAAAAATGTCCTTTTTGCCCAAAAGACCAACATTTTCTTTGCTGCAGTCTCTATTTCTTCCTTGATGGATGCTTCCTGTCTTCCCCTCCCTCTTTCCTTTCTGGCTGCACGAGTCCTAATTAACTCTTTCTTTGACATGCTTTCTAGTTCAGCACCCTGGGCTATTTCCTTCAGAACAACCCATTGCATATTACACCAGTTCGTGCAACTAGTACATGCTGCATTCTGGACTATAGATCTAAAACCATTCATGAAACACTGCAGCAATAGTAAGTAAGGGGTTACTATAAAATGACCGAGTCTAGATCATACCATGTGGCCCGAGATGTCTCCTCAATACCCTGGAGATGCATTCTAACTGGTAGTGGTACTGCAAGGTACATGGCCCCGGCGTCTTCACCATCAGAAGTAATCTGGGGAACAGGGCGAGCTAGGGCACACCTAGCGTTAGGGACAGGGAAGGAACCCTTGGTCCTGTGACACCCGACAACAGAGTCGTGACGAGTATTTGGTGTGTTTTTTAGGCTTGTCGTTTAACTGTATTTAAATTTTTTAATTATTTTTAGTTTTCTTTTTAAATATGGTGTATATTGCCATATTTGCAGCACATCCTTTGTGATTTCAAAATCAGACCATTAAAGGGTTATGTGCATATCCTCTTCATATAGCAAAGCTGGGAATATCTTGGTCTGAGTGCAAGTTCTGAAACGGCTGAGGTGGTTGTACTAAGCTTTTTCCGTAACTATCATAAAAGTGAATAGTAGTTACACAAACAGCACAGCGAGCTACACTGTATCTATAATTCAGGGGTTCCTATAACTACATTACTGTGCTGCATCATTTCCATATCAAAAAATGCTGAGAGTCACTACCCATGACTGAGAAAGGGGGTGATGCCCAAGAAGTACCACACCTGTTTATATTCACGCTCACTTGCCATCATGTGAGTCTCCACGGACTGCTACGTTTTTGCATTTATGAACTGTTCTGATGGATTTTAGCCATACAAGTTGCACGTCTGGGTGATTTCTGTAAGTACATTTTTCATATAAAGAACTTACCGTAATTGCCAATGAAAAAAGCCTTCTCGGTGTCCATTTTTGGATACTGGAATAATATAGAGGAGATACAGAAGCCCTTCACTAGATGTCTTGTGCTTTTCTTTTTCTTCCTTTTTGCTTCTTTTTATTGCATGCTGTTTTCATATCTCCCATTCACTTCTATGGCAGTTACAGCACAGCTCAGCCCATTCAGCTGTTTCCAAGACCTGGACCAGTTGTGGCCGGCACACAGACAAATGAATTCCCATCTCATTTTTTTTTTTCAACTGTGACGAGTGGGAAGAAAAGTCACAAATTTTACCGCAAGGTGTTGAAGCTGTTTTCTGGCTGCTGTTTACACCAAAATCTGAATTGTCTGTGTAAGAACTGGACATTTCTGCACGTCCTCGGTCTAAGCATTGGTTTGGGTCTTATACTTTGCTTTGTTGCATTTTCCAGGATATGATAGAAATTATGCTGTTCTTAAGTTGCAAAAATGTCCATGAAATAATGTATTCTCATACTTCTTGTCTTTGTGTAGAATCCTTTTTTGCTGGTTCTATTTGTAATAGGATACATCTGATAGTATCTGTGCGTGTACAGATATCCTTTAGATTGATAGCATTCTTACGGAGGAGAGAGCTGTACAGATTGATCATCCCATTTCTGTTGTTTCAGCAGAGCAGCATGAGTTCTGCTTGTTATTTTATATCTGTCAAAACAAGGCTGAATTGTAATGTCCATTTCATAACATCTTAGCGTGCCTTCAGCTGCCTATATGACATAGGCAGGAAAGATATTGGGGTCGGCAGATCACTTCTAGCATCAGTACGTTTGAAGTACTGTGTTGCATTTATATCAATGAGATGTGCACAAAATAAAAAGGTGAAAAAATGCCAGTGATGTATTTCAACTAAATCAGATTTGAGACTTCCAACTGCTTTGTGTATACAAGCTGGTGTTAATATGCAACCTAAAGATATTTCCCTGTACAGTATAGAAAGTTTGTTTTGTTTGTGTTTCAAGTTCAATATTGCTTTCTATCTGGAACTACTGAATACTTTAGGCTGGAATCACACGAGCATATGCAATGACTCTCGGCTCCAGCAGTGATGAGCGAATTTGCTCAGATACCGTCTTATCCCAGCATGGTCGTGTTTTCCCAGCTTCTGGGCATGCTCATATATCATATTGTTGTTATGTTAGACCATGTGGTAGATTCCATATTTTTCACTGAATCACTGCATGGGGGGTTATTGCACCGTCTTTTTTTGTCATACCCCATTTATAAGTACATTTTCTCATTCTGAGTTTTCTCCATATTTGACCATCTCAGCGTCCCCTATATAGCATTTTTGCTTTATAAGTGATATGTTTTAAATGTGTTTCAATAAAATATTGCTTATTAATTCATGGATTTCTTCATTACTCAACTGTATGCTCGGGTTTATTGTTGTTACATTTAATACGAAGTTCCATACCACTTTATTTGAACTTTTTGCTTTTAATTACCGTATATACTCGAGTATAAGCCGAGGTACCTAATTTTGCCACGGAAAACTGGGTAAGCTTATTGACTCAAGTATAAGCTGGGTATGCATTGTCCCCTCATCCCCATCCTGGTATGCATGGCTCCCCCGTCCCTATCCTTGTATGCATGGCTCCCCTCTTATACAGCTTAGTACATAGAGTATATACAGAGGGTTATACACAGTATACAGCGGATTCCACCGCACAGTATGTTCAGTATACAGAGCAGTATATATATCACATACTCCTGTATACAGAGTGTTATACACAGTGTACAGCTGGTTACACTGCACAGTATATACAGTATACAAAGGGTTACACACAGTACACTGCAGATTACATGCCCCTGCACGCCGCTGGTTGCCCCGCACAGCTCCCGCACGAGCCCCGGGTCTCCTGTTACCGGACGAGCAGGAGATGAGTATGACAGCGAAAGCCAGCTTGGTGGCAGTCCCCAGTGCTGCGAATAGATCCACATGGACAGTGGTAGCGCTGACTACAGAAGGCGGGCGAGAGGCAGCGGCGCCGGTTACCAGCAGGAGGGCAGAGGGAGAAGCAGCAGCAGCTGGCAGAGTGGAGCCCCCATGTCCCGGGGGTGGCGTGGAGAAGACAAACTCTACTCTCCTGAGCAGGAGGACGGGCTGTGGAAGGTCTCCTCTCAGCGCACGGGTCTAGGCCAGTCCCCAGTTACTGGCTCCGGTGAAGCCTCTCAGTGTCCGCGCTGCGTGTACGGCCTACAAGTCATTTCCTCCTCCTCACACTGAATCCTGTCATCGCTGCCCCTTCAGCTGCACGGAGCCCAGACCTTCAGCTGCACGGAGCCCTGCCAAGATGGAGGCGCCCTGCAGTTACAACTGTAGCCGCCGGCTCCTGCCTGTGTGACCCGTCGGCTGTCTTTGACAATGACTTGTGTATAAGCTGAAGGGGGCGTTTTCAGCACTAAAAAATGTGCTGAAAAACTCGGCTTATACATGAGTAGATACGGTAATCTAAATTAAATAATAGTTTATATACTGTATATCACATGGAATCATAAATGGCATAACTATACAGTGACTTGAAAAAGTATTCATACCCTTTGAACTTTTTCACATACTTAAATGAATTTTATTGGGATTTTATGTGACATACCAATACAAAGTAGAAAGCATTTGTGATGTGTATTGACAATCCAACACAATGGGCAGCACTTTGAACACATTTGGTAAGTGGTCATAAACTTGTAAATAACTCATGAAAGAATAAAGTTACGTTAAAACCAAGCACACCATTGTTTTTCTTGTGAAATTCTCAATAAGTTTGTCACATGACCCTCTTCCCATTGGAAAAAATAAAGTTGCATCCAAAATGGCTGACTTAAAATGGCCGCCATGGTCACCACCCATCTTGAAAAGTTTTCCCCCTCCCATATACTAATGTGCCACAAACAGGAAGTTTATATCACCAACCATTCCCATTTTATTTAGGTGTATCCATATAAATGGCCCACCCTGTATAAGTTTTGGAGTGGAAATTCTCATAAGAAAAATAAAAAATCATCATGTTGTCTAATTGGCCAAATTGCTGTCAACAGTTGCTGCTGTGCTTGACATTTTCTATGGTAAAAGAGACTGTACTTCACATGCAACTATATCTTAATTTTGGAAAATTGACTCTTGAAAAGCTGCTCTGTAATTAATGCTAAAGTGTATAGGTTTAATTTGTTGTGATGATACCAAAGAAGGCTCTTTTGGTTTTCTTTGCAAAATGTTATTTGCATCTTTTCTGTAAAAGAGTAAAAAAAATACCATAAAGATTTGATAAAACTACTCGACTCTTCTCTCCCCAGACGTCATCTGTTGTGATGCACCCCATTCATATAAAATGGGCTGCAGGTTCTGGTGTGGCCGACTTCTGTTTAATGTGAATGGGGGCTTTGTCTTTCTCTTTTTCTGTTTCCAATCGGGCAAAAGTAAAAGCTTTACCAAAGCTGCAAAATGGGAGAATTAGTTAAAGTGGTTTTCCTTTCACAAATGGATACTGTCAGATAGGCCTTGTAAATACAAACTATTTTTTATATTTTACTGCTTATTAAAATTTGTAGCAAAATATTTACAGTTTCTTTTTCTAGTTTATAGCTAGTTGTCTTGGCAACTGACTAGACAGAACATGTACAGAGATTGCTAGCTCTTTTCTTCTGAGCTTGTAAGCGCTGTTATGAAGCTGGCCCGGAGCGCTGGAGCGTATAGTTACTTCCAAATCCTGACCAACTTCAGCGCAGTGCTTACACGCTAGAGAGCAGCAGTGGTCGATCTAGAAACAAAAGAAGTGTTAGTATCTTAAGAATGGCTGAAAATTTTCATGAGCTGCAAAATGTTAAGTGCTTATTTAAAAAAAAACTATCTGATAATTTTCATATTTGAAGATGACAATAACCCTTTAAAGAAAACCTGTCACAGGGTCAAACGTGTCCAGTTTTTGCTCTTATTTTATTCCTTCTGCTTCCCTGAGTTTTGTACCTTGTTATGGTCTTTACCCAGGGGTGCTGCTGACACAGTACTTGTTAGCAGCAGGTTAAAGACCTGCCCCCAGAGAATCCTTCGAGACGTCTCCTAGGTGAAGACCATACAAATTAACACTAAATAAAAATGCCTGTATCTTTTGTACCGTATGAGAGATTTTAATGCTTTTAGTCTCCAGAAAACTCTGTTTAGTTCATTCACATTGATACTGGACCGTTATATTCCTAGAAAAAGCATCACATGGCCTTCTCCTGTATCTTGATTGATATGGCTCACTTGCCTAGAGAGAGGGGTGCCTGAAAAGATGAGACTAGCAGCTTCCATAATAGAAGCAGAAGAATAATAGCTTCTACAGGAGGAGACTATTATCTTCCACAATAATAGGAAAAGAATAATAGCTTCCGCTATAGAAAAAGGAGACTAATAGCTTCCAAAATAGGAGGAGAATTACGACTTCCTCATTAGAATGAGAATATTAGCTTCCACAATATAAGGAGGAGACTAATAGCTTC
>VIAB01000572.1:54808-88357 GCA_009801035.1 Oophaga pumilio
TTAATGGCGCTATATAAATAAATAATAATAATAATAATAATGTGTAGTACCCAGCAGCAGCAACTATCAGAAGACTGGTAGGCCCGCAAGTAAGCACTTCTGGCTGTCTGCCGCCCCCACTGACCCCAGATGATTAGACACTGATGACCTATCCATCAATGTAAAAATAGTAGACAATTTCTCTAACTATGAAGGCTATTGTTTACTGTCGCTGCCTTTTCATTCTTTGGATCCTGGAACTCAACCACTGCAAATCAAAATGTGCTAACATGGTGCACTAAACTTAGCAGTGACTGGCACTTTATACATCAAGGTGCACATGTGGCCTGCAAAGCTATTCTTTGTGACTACAACGCTCAGGTCATACACTCTATTGTCAATGTCTGATAGCTTATTTCTTGTAGTTTCCATGTCAAAGAGGAAAGTGGCGCACAGTGCAAGAGCAGAGATGAGCATGTACTAATAGTGCACTGTTTTTCCATCTTTGGGGTCGCCCATATGCAGTGGTATGTAAATGTTTGGACACCCCTGATCAAAATTACTGTAATTTTGGGAAGTTAAGCAACTTGAAGTTGAAATGATCTCTAAAAGGCCTAAAGTTAAAGATGACACACTCCCTGTAATCGGTTTTCCATGACAGAGAGGAGCAAGACGTCTTCAGCGTCTGATTTCTCCTACTCCTGCACTAATTAGAAGCACTTCACCTTCTTATTAAACATTGTAAATTTATTTTGGCAGTGCATGGGTTAATCTACTCAGTTGGGATCTCCTGGAGCCTTGGGCTCTCAGCTTTGCACTGTTATCCACTCCCATCTCCCATATAAACTAAGCCCTAGCTAGCACTCATTATCAGAGCAAGCTTATGCTGCATGGCTGGAGGTTGTTGTCTGTTTATAGGAGAAGGCAGTTGGTGGGTTTATCTGTGACTGTTACTAGGTTTTGAGTGTGTGGTATTTCCCTTTCTTCTCCTACTTTGGTTTAACCCCATCCTTCACTCGCCTGTGCATTACTCTGTTGAATGTGTGAGTACATTTGTATGTTAGGTATTTTTATAACTCCTGTTCGTATTACCTTGTTAGTCTGGTTGGTGTAGTTCACTACCACTCCCTTCTTCCATGGGTGAATGAAGGCAAGGCGGCTTCTGGAGCTAAGGCAGACAGATCAGGGAACTGTGAGGGCAATTGTAAAACCTTGAGCCTGCTCCTTTTGAGGTAGTCTGTTGTGGATTTTGACATGTGTTTAGGGTCATTATCCATTTGTAGAAGCCATCCTCTTTTCAACTTCAGATTTTTTACAGATGGTGTTACATTTGCATCAAGAATTTGTTAAAATTTCATTGAATCCATTCTTCCCTCTACCCATAAAATGTTCCGTGTGCCATTGGCGAAATGTTCTTTTCCTGAAATTCTGTGCCCTTTTTTCTTCACACATACGTTTGATCACTGTGGCCAAAGAGTTCTTTTTTAACCTCATCGGACCACAGGGCTTGTTTCCAAAATGCTTCAGGCTTTTTTAGATGTTTTTTTTGCATACCTCTTACTGAATTTTATTTTGAGGACGCAGGAGAAGTCTTCTTCTGATGACTTTTATATGAAAGCCATATTTGTACAGGTGTCCCTGAACAGTAAAACAATGTACCATAACTCCAGAGTGCTAAATCTTTCTGAAGGTCTTTTGCAATAGAGTTATTTAAGTGTATAATTCACTAAATTTTAAGTTAAACTTTCACTATGTAAATGTTTGTTTCTTTCGATTTTTTTAGACACAACAACTCCATGACATGGAAGAAGTCTGCTACGAGAATGTTCTTAAAGAAATTAGAGCTGGTCGACAGGTAGGAGCAACAATTTACATAGAATATAACAAATCCTGGAGAGATCATCATCTGTGTTTTCTTATTCAATTTTAGCAGAGCGAATGAAATGGAGTTCATTTAATTATTTTTTCCATTATATAAAAGGTCAAATAAGCTGCAGAACCTAATGATTATCAATCCAATCAATATTATTGCTTATATTTATCATTTGCAGTTATAGGTCTTTACTTATTGGAGTTTCTGCGTTTTCTCTGCCATGCACATATATATTTAGAGATGCTAAATCCAGTTTCACGTGAATCTATTTGACGTTCCAGAACTCAGAACTTTTTTCTGAGCTCTCAAAAGGCCCTGACAAAACATGCTAAAATGGAATTTACACTTCATAACCGTGATAAAAACGCTGGTTTCACGATCAAACTGGGCATTTAAGCTGCATTCCCACAATTGTAGTAGCTATTAAGTGATGGCACAACGTATTCCCTTGTGACTTACACACCACTTGAGCCTTCTTTTCTTGGATACCCATGAGTAAATTACACCAACCAGCAAAAATCAGTGCCTATGTAACTGAATCAATACTATTTCAAACCAGCCATGTCCGCTATCTGCCTGTGTCATGTCCTCAACAGTGCTCTGTTAGAGCAGATGAGCCGTGTACACTACCGTATTAACGGAGGTGTTGGCATTGTTGGGCTCTCTTTCTGTCAATTATCACCCTCATATAGCTTACCATTATCAGGATATCACTAATCATCTAGAAACAGATCTTTTTACATTCCTCATTAAGGCTGTTATGGCATGTTGCTCCATATTTCTATATCGCTATATATATATATATATATATATGCAATACAGAGTACTTACCAGAAACTGTTTATGCCAGATCTGTGGCCCCGGGCTACAAATTTTGACCCTTTTGTTGCGATGTCTGTCCAGAATGGTACCAAATGGTACCTGCGTTTTCAGGATACAGATACAGGTACTTCTAATGGTGGAACAGGAATCTATAGTGTTCATTCAGCCCATGCATCTGAGTCTCATTGCAGCAGGTGGGATGATGTCACATGATCACACCTGCGGTGGGGATTCTCAGTTCACATGTTGTACATTGTACTTGTGGGGGAAAACTGTGGGGACATCATACTGTGTCTGTCACTGTGGGGGATCATACTGTTATGGAGCTGTAAAAGCCATGATAGTGTGTGGCAGGTCTCTGAGAGCATAATATTGTGTTGAGGGGCTGTAGGGAGTCACTGGAGGGTTGTGGGAGCCATCATACTGTGTGAAGGTCTATGGGGGCATTCATACTGTGTGTTGGAGGGCTAAGGGGATGATCATTCTGTGTGGAAGGCTGTGGGGGGATCATACTGTTTATGCTGGCTATCATACTCTGGGGAGGACTGTGGGGGATCATAAATGCTTGACAGGCTGTGGGGGATCATACTTTGTGGAAAGCTGTGGGGACAGTATACTTTTGTGAAGGACGTCATACTATGTGGGTTGCTGTGACGTCATCAAACTGTATGAGGGTTCTTACACTGTTGGTGACTGTATAGGAATCATACTGGGTGGGGCCATCATACTGTGTGGAGAGTTGAAGGGGTTAACTGGAGGTATCATACTGTGCATGGGGCTGCAGGGACAGCATACTGTGTGTTAAGGGCATCATTTTGGGAGGGGGTGACTGGGGACATCATACTATGAGAGTGAAACTTAATTAAGCTATAAGGGCTGAAAATAAGGAGCAGTGTGATTTACTGTGTTTTTTTTTTATTTTATAAAATGCAGTTAATTATATGGTTTTGACTAGCTGCATCTTTTTAAAAATATGTTACAGTAAGCTCTATTGTAACATTTATCAGCAATAGAAGTTATTAAGCCTACTTAATTCTGCTCAATATTAAGTTATAACATTAATCGTAATAAAAAATAATAATAAATTAATAACAATACTGAGTATAGTTTGTTTCAGCCTATTGGCTCAGCCCTCTTCAGTGGTCTCTGTGTCTCACTTGGTCCCTCATGCAAATTAAGTGCCCACCCCTGATCTGATCACATGTATCTAGTGCTAAAAAATGCATCTAGTCTTGAATGTTGTCACATTTAACAGCACATTTCAGGCCATGAAGCTTGGATTTTTTTTAGTTCGGTTGCATTAATATAATTATCTCAACAGTCATTAGGCTAATATAACAACATGTGAGAAAAACTAAAAATGTGCCTGGTCTGGAACCGGGGTAAATGGCAAGGTCTTCAGCTGGTTAAAAAAATGAGTTTGCTCACTTGTATATATTGCAATCTGTTCATATCTTTTCTTTAAATAACATGATGATATTTCTTCGGAGTGTGTTCTTTGTAATTCTACTGTATTCCTGTGCTGCATACAGGCTTTGTGCTGCATTAGTAGATATAGCCTGTGGCAGAGCATTTCAAGAAAAGTAATCTTGCAGGAAGGCCAAATCCTTGTAGTCACCATTCGTAATGAATAAATATGATACTATTAAGTAGAAATGTAGTAGAAAAACAGTAGTGCGAAATGAACGGCGAACAGGCAGGCCACAACAGAGCACTTAACTGGACTGCAGATAAAAGCAGCAGGTATCTCCCTTGATTTATTCTCTATGTGGAGTACTTAGTAAAGCATTATTTTAAAGGCAGGACAGGGCCATGGCTGCAAGTTAATTTAGTGCCAGGTTCTTTAGTGGAGCATTAAAATGAACTGAATCTGACTGCTGCTTTGCATTGGATTTTACGCTGTAAAATGCCTATTATTGAGGTCAGTGGCAGTTCTTCACTTTCATTCTTTTACATATTTGTAATGCTTATTTCTCCTACGTGAAATCATGGAGATACAGAACTGGGGAGATATTCATGTCCACCTTTTACAATTGTATCCCACTCAGTGTAGTGGCATTAATTAGATCATGCTTAATGTAGAAACTACCTTGCATTTACGACATAGGGGCAGGGACACCGCTTTTATTGGCAGTTGACTGAAATGGAAGGGGTCATTTATCGTTCTTCACATGACGGCACTTATTGGCTCTTGTCAAAGATTTATATCCTACCACAATTTTGAAACAATAGAATATGTGGTATTGGCTAGATAAAACCATCAAGCTTGTTATGTCACACTATAAGTTATGAGAAATTGCAGCATATGTGATAAACATAAGACTATCAGATGTAAGATCTGAAAGCAAAGAAAATATGTCGCTAATGAGTGTTCATAGTGTGTACAGACCACAGGTCTGATCACCAAGAGACAATGGATTGCAGTACGGAATAAATGTACTATAAAGCCGTAAGATTTTTAACCATTGTCTGACATTTTTACCACTTTTTTAAGGACTTATGCAGACATCCATGGATCTTGGTCCGATCATGAACTGCAAGGCACGCACTGACCTGAGCGTGACAGCCTTGTAGAAATATATGAAGCCGCTATGCTCCGGTTGGCAGATCTGCAGCCAGTCCGTTCAATACAGTCTGTGATTGGACTAATACCCACAGATGTCTGCATGAGCCATAAGGCGGAAGCCACATGACGATGTGATGCATGATAGCAATTCTCAAAGTCACATCACCAAAAATATTTGCACAACTTGTCTGCCACTTTGTCAATCCACAATTTTAGTGCGATTGGTTTGTTGTAGAAGAAACCATCTAGATCACCAGCCAAGTCATAACTTGCAGTTGCATGGGACTTGCATTGAAGTCTATGGCGAGTGAGTCCTGTGCAACTTGCATCCAGCGACAGAAAATTGAACCTGCTTGTAAACATTTGCTACTCTGTATCTCAGATGTGGTAGGTTGCAAATGGCATAACACCGATTAATTAGCTGCAATGTGGCACTATGGTCTCAGTGTTACGCGACACACGTTGCCAGGTAGCCCTATCCTCGGTGCGAAACCAATGTCAGCTGAAACCTCAGCTTGAAAGGCTGTGGGTAGACAACTGTTTCTCCTGCAGGAAGTATGTGCCATTATAAAATGTACCCTGATGTGGCCATAAATTGTCTTGAAGATCTTTCAGGAGAACAGAGATAAGAATTCAAAACCCTGCTTTCTGAAGACCTTGACAAAATTGGCTGTTTTCTGGCAATAACATTCTTCCCTCCTTCGGCATCAGCTGAGTTACAGATCTAAAAAGAGCTATTGCTCATGTCTAGGTTTCTTGTAGTAGCACACTGAGCAGTTTTGTCACAAAAGAGCCAGGGGTCATAACCATTTTTGTGGGGTACTTGACGGATCTGTTTATGCTGTAAAAAAAAGCTTATGTAAACCAATACATAGGATATAATGAGAAAAATGTATGTCAGATTGGTTTCTGTTTGACATACGTTTGTGGACAAATCCGTGTCAATCCGTTTTTCTTACAGGATGCTAAAAAACACATTCAAGGTACTTTCTTCTCCTGTAAAAAAAATGGATAAAAAACAGTTCTGTTTTTCTTTTTAACATTGCAGCCTTTGGAAGACCAATTCAAACCTATTGTAATCCGATTGCATTTGTTTTTTCATCTTTCTTTTTCAAGAAAATAAGTCACATGATGTCTTGACATTCCCCTTCTATGTCATTAAAAAACAGATGAATTTCATATGCTAAAAAAACAATATTTTTGCTTTAAAATTCATTTTGTACAACACATTTTTTTCATTTACAACATAAAAACATGAAGCTGTTAAGCATTACCACAATGTGTTGTTTTCACCAGGCTTTATGTGGATCCTGTACCGAAATTCTTTATAAATGACAATGCCAATGTATCCCAATGAACTGGGGTTTCACAAATCCTCAGCATACTCTATACCGCTGCGTAGTAGTAGATTGTAGTGGATTTGTCATGAAATTATCTTCATATTGTGAGTTTTGAAATCTGTGCCAATTTTCAGCAAAATTGGCTACATATTTTCAGATTTTTTTGGTGGATTTTGAAACACAGAGGCCCCCATTCATCAAGACCTGTGATTTTTGCTAGTTATTCAGGAGCAGATCGAAAGTGGTTGTGCCTCAATTAACCACACCAGAAGGAAGTCTAATACTTGTTGAGCTGTGGCATCATGCCCCTGTTATGATTCCCAGGAGAATCTGTTGGGGACCCGCTCGTCTGACTAGTCTTCCATGTGGCTCAGTCACCGGTGACTATTAAGCTATATTTTCTTCTGAAAAGCCGCAGTTAAATATATGACTGAATTCATGCAGCCAGTGTGATACGTGCTACCGATGGATCGGGCAGCACTTATCAGTTGTCAGATTCCCTTTGAATCCCTTTGCTAGAGACGTAGATCCGTTTAGTCTGCCTAGTTTAGTTTGTTTTTATCCAGGGAAACAAAAACACGGCAAGCTGCACTATTTTTCCATTTTAAAAAAAAAATGAAAACTCAATGCTGCAGATCTGAACTGACACCATGTAACCATTTCAGCCTCCCATTCAAAACATGGGGTTGATGAACTGATCAGTTTCTTCCCATTTATTGCTTCTTAAATGGATAAAAAATAGTAATGTAAAAGCTCCAGTATGAACCCAGCCGTAAAATGGGGCGATATATTGCAGGATCTCATGTTTGCATGCAAACTAATGTAAAAAAAAAAGTCTATACAAAACCTTGAAGGTGCAATCTAAATCAACTCTTCAAATAATGTTTGACCTTTCTACCCAGAAAATGTGCTCCTTATGCTTTTATCTTATCTTACAGCGAGGAGGAGCAGGGGCAGCGCTGATAGATTAGTACTCCCATTGCTCCAATTCCTCTGGGCTCCAGTCCTAGCCCGTTCAGTTTAAATTCCCTAAGGGTGGAAATGTTGCCCAACAAAGCATACAATTAATGCTTATATGCATTTTTCCCTGATATAGTTCGTGTCTAGTCTTTTGTCTTTTGCAGTGTATGGCAAGCCCTCTGCTTTTGATTTATAACTAGGATCATCTCCTGTGTACTGTTATCACAGTGTCGCCATTGCTACTCATTTACTGTGTGTGCCTATTTTATCAGGCACTATATCAATGTGTCTCGGTCTTGTTTTACAAAAGTATGATAGCCATGCGGTACCATATACTCTAAGCATATTCACCTTCCCCCACCATAATACAGTGTTTATTAGGCTACCATTAAAGTTGAGTTACTTTGTAGTTACATTTTGAGATACAATATGTGTGTTACCAAGTCAAAACGCTGATCTTCTCATACATTTCAGAATGCACCTCCTGTTCGATCAATTTCTGCGCAGAGCAGAGTAGTCTGTAGCTGGAGAAGTGTGGTCTTTCAGACGCCATACAGTATGTGTCTTTTCACACTATATTTTGTATTTCCTGTTGGAGCCAAACCTTATAAGCTTACATTGGTTTGCATCTCCCATAGGCTCCTTTTGTAAAGCAACATGTACCCTGTGATATACTGTAGTTTTTCTTTTTCACTGGATGCTTCTGTATGTAATAACAAAATCTTCCATTCTATTCTATGCAGCCAGAAGAATAAAAGTATAATGGCCCAATCAACAAAGGACATTCTCTTTACCTTTGCTGGTTAGAAACCAACTATAGCTAAACAAACCACATTAAAAATGTATTCTCATTAAGTATGCGTTAAAACTGAAGAATTATTGCTAAAGATTAAAACAGGCAGAAAGCCAGGACCCAATATACATCAGAAATAAAATTTAGATGAAAATTAACATAGCTCTATGGCATCCATTAGATGCGCCAATTCTGGCGCTTAGTCTCGACTCTTCCCGTTTGCCCTGAAGCGGTGACAATTGGGGTAATAGTGTTTGGGGTTAATGTCAGCTGCCAAATGTATGAAGGAAGGTGCTGTGGCCCGATGAGACCAAAATTGAACTTTTTGACCACCAACATAAGTTTTGTGTAGCACCAAACCAACACAGCTCATCACCCCAAGAACATCATCCCCACAGTGAAACATGGTGGTGGAAGCATCATGCTGTGGGGATGTTTTTTGGCAGCAGGGACAGGGAAAATGGTCTGAGTCAAGAGGAAGAAGGCTGGTGCGAAATACTGGGATACTCTTGAGCAAAACCTGTTTCAGTCTGTCAGTGATTTGAGATTGGGAAGAAGGTTCACCTTCCAACAAGACAATGACCCAAAGCATACTGCTAAAGCGACACTCGAATGGTTTAAAGGAAAACATGTTTTGGAGTGGCCTAGTCAAAACCCAGACCTTAATCCAGTTGAGAATCTGTGGGTCAGACTTGAAGATTTCTGTTTACCAGAGAAAACCAACTAACTTGAAGGAGCTGGAGCAGTTTTTCTTTGAGGAATGTGCAAACATCCCAGTGGCAAGATGTGGAAAGCTCATAGAGAGTTATCCAAAGCGACTTGCAAATTGCTGCAAAAGGAGACTCCACCAAGTACTGAGTTTGGGGGGATAGTTATGCACACTGAAGTTTTTAGTTATTTTATCCTTCTAGTTGTTTGCTTCACAATAAAAAGGAAACCAAATATTCACAGTTGTAGGCATACCCTCAAAAGAACCAGTGAAATTTCAGGTTGTGAGGTATTAAAACACAAAAGTGCCAAGGGGGTGAGTACTTTCAAAAGCCACTGTAGGTGCATTTTGAAAAACCGAAAGATAAGTCCAGACATGAAAGCCCTTCCCAAAAATAGAAAACCAAAAAAGCCAAGGGAATTTAGGCAAATAGTACAAAAATATTTATTAAATAACATTCGACAGTACAGGAGAAAAATCACAAGATACAACAACGCCAGAAGTGCGGTAAAATGATAAATTTTACCCTGATTATGGATATATGACAAATCAAATCATTTGTCCCATATGTAATAATGACACTGACATATGTGGGAAAAAAGACTCAAATCAGAGCCCATAATATAGTAATAGGACAAATATCCATAATAAAATATCATACAGAGCTACTATTATATCATCATGAGTCACAAAATACAGTCTTTGAGAATAACTCTATAAATGGCATGAGAAACTGTGCCCATATAAAGTGTATGTGGAACATAGAAATGTCAGATCAAACAGGGCTGAGAGGTGTCAAACGTTTGTGGCTAAAAAGGCTCAGGACACCTCAAACAATCCCAAAGTCCTGGAAAAATTTGACAGGGCAAAAACATATTATACCAGAACAGAGCAGGTTGTATTCTTATATGGAATCATATGCCCAAGTACACCACCATAATATCTATAGGTTAAGTGATAAGGTGACCAACATAACATAACAAGGGCAGCCAGTCCTGGTACGAAGAACTCCAAATGAGGCACATTAGAAATCTATAACTATGTTATTGCACATGAGCCCAAAGTGCTGCCTAAAGGAGAACTATAAGAAGAGAGTATAAGCAAGTGCTACATGCACATACCTGGCGTGAGGGGAAGCTGAAGCGAAACATGCTATTTAATGTTATTTAATAAATATTTTTGTACTATTTGCCTAAATTCCCTTGGCTTTTTTGTAGGTGCATTTTGCTGCATTTTTTACATGACTTTTTGTTACTGATTTTTCCCCACTCACTACTATGAATGAAATCTGAGGCAAAAACTTTGAAAGAATTGACATGCTACAGACTTAAATCTATAGCAAATCTGCAAGTAAAAAGTAAACAAGTGTGCAAGAGAGGTCAGGTTTCTCAATCACTCTACCGGCATCAGGAAATCTTTTGGTTTTGTGACCACGCTGTGCAGAAAAAAAAGTGACAAATCTGTGACATATGCCCAGGCCCTTATAGTAGCCAAAGATTGCATCCTCAGAAAGGACAAGAAAAAAATGTAAACAGCTACTATAAAGCCCCCAAAAGCTCTTACTGACTGTGGAGGTTGGCACCCTAACAAAAATGATGTGGCCATTCTGCTTCATGTTTACTGACCCCATCCCAAGGGATGGTATAAATATGCAAATGACCCTTGGCAGAAAAAAGGTTCCCATCCCCTTCCCTATAATGCCATTTACCTATAACACAAATGACTGTGTCAAATATCTAAAAGCCAAAGATTATAGAATGGAAATGATAAATTACCCAAAAAAGAATAGTGCCTCAAATGACTTGGCTTTGTGGATTTGCTGATTGTCCTGACTTGTTTTCTCTTGTAGTTGTGAGATTCATCATGTGATTTATCCAAAGAATGAAAACTGAAAGGCGCTGATAATGAGCGTTGTGCCGCTCTCGTGGCCGCCAGCTGAATGAATGGAATGCAGCTTTATCGGTTGGATCAATAGGCTGTGTATAGGCTTACTTGAAGTTTTTAGGCGTCTCTCTGTCAACATACTGCTGACTGCTTCCGCCAGCAACTAGCTGTGATATAGATACCACTCCTGTTTTAAACACAGGCCGTCTAGAAGTGCGGATCCGAACATGGTAAATTATAAACTGTACAGATAGGTCCTCCCTTATTTTTGGGGGTTTGGATATTCCAAGATAAGTACCATAAAATTACCATCTTTGGAAGAAAAAAATGCATTTTGTTGGGTGCTGAAACACTGTGAATTACACATTTCATGCCACCCATCTCAGAATATCTGAAGCCAACAGAAAATGTAAAGAGAACATATCTTTATGTAAAATGTTAGTAAACTTTCTCTAGATTTTATCTGTGAATAAAGTAAACATAACATTTCAACCAAAGAAAATAATTAGTACCTCGGAGGATAACGGTACGTGAGATAAAGACAAGTATGAAACAAGTCATTATTGGGTGTAATCTTTTGTTCTATACATTGTATTAAGTAGAAATTGTAGATTTGTTTTTGGCTATTAAGAATCGATACATATATTAAGGAGAGCTAATTACGTACCACGTCTTATGTATTAGTGTTTGCATACATTTGATATTTCTATGATTACATTAGCAAGGTGAAAAGAAAGGGCAGCACGGTGGCTCAGTGGTTAGCACTAGTCTTGCAGCGCTGGGGTCCTGGGTTCAAATCCCACCAAGGACAACATCTGCAAGGGGTTTCTATGTCCTCCTTGTGTTTGTGTGGGTTTCCTCCTGGTACTCTGGATTCCTCCCACACTTCAAAGACATACTGATAGGGAATGTAGATTGTGAGCCCCACTGGGGACAGCGATGATAATGTATGTAAAGCGCTGCAGAATTGCAGAATATAATAGCACTATACAAGTAAAGCATATAAAAAAATATTTACAAGGTGAGCTATAGAAGAGTAGGGCTTGTACTCTGCAGAAACGACTGTAGTGTTTAACAATAAAGCAGTAACCTAACATGCAGAAGCAATACGTAGCAGCGAATAATTGACGGCTTATGTCCAGCAATTTAATCCGCTACTTCCAAATCTGCCTTGGGGAGATGTCAAGAAGTGATTAGTTTCATTTCAAACACTTAGATATGCCGGTACATCTTAGCAGTTTTGTTCCATGGCTCTGGTCGCACCTAGCAGACAGTGATCGTGGCAGAGAATTCTAGAAGCTAAGCATGATATCTTAATTTTCCTTGCTTAAATGCCAAGTGTCTTGATGTACAACCAGCTTAAATGATTATATATGGGTACAGTTCTATATTCATGTGTTTAATACACATTCCGCATATCCTTGCCATTTGCAGAAGAAAGGACAGTGGGAGGTAGTTGTATTTCACTCCGGCATGTGTTATGACAGATGGAGAAAATCTTTTCATGTTGGTTTTTCAACAGTCGTACTCTGCAAGACTCCAAGCTCTTCCTGGCTACTGGGAAATTAAAAGTTGGCGATTCAGCCTTTAATTTTTATCCATCTGCTCCAGCTAATGAGACGTCTCATTTGTAGGCTTCACTTTGAATTACCAAATGCATGTGCAGCTTTATCATTCTTCCTCCCAGTGTGCCATCTCCTCCTGTGTAACTTACAAAGATGGATAATATTAATAATAATAGATAGCTTACTTAGACTTGGCGTTTTTGATAGACTTCTCCAGCTTAGACTTTTAGGATTGATTCTTAGAGCGAGCATTTTCTCTTAATCTCTCACACTCATAATTGTAAGGTTTTTGAATAACCCCATTTGTACACCTACAAGCATATTCATATTAGATGCCATAAAGTGAGAATGTAATGTATCAGTATCATAAAAGACACCCGAGCAATCGCATAAATAACATCTAGCTACAAAGGTTTTATCTATTGGGGCTATTTCTAACGGGAAGCTAATGCTTTATGTTGTTTGCAGTGAATACATTACAAGAGACTCTAGGGATAAATCATATTTGCTTTCTTAACTCTGTGTCACGTTTCAGAAATTGAAAATAGTTTTTTCTCGTATATATTTTCAGCCATATTATAATGGGACAAAGATCTTCTAATCAACTGTAGGCCTCATTTAGACATCCAAACATCCGTGTTTCACGCTCATGTTCTACCTGTGGTTTTCATATGAATAACGTGCCCAATATAATCTATGGCTCCCGTTTACCGGCCCACAAAAAAATAAATAAAGGACATGTGCAATTTTGTTCTAAGTCACAGATCAAACTGACACATTCTCATCTATAGTAGAGATGAGATGATCTTTTAAAATTCGATTTGCTGAATGTTCCCCATAAATTGTATTCAGGGCGAAGAAATTTCTGCTAAACTCAATATTGGAAGATTTGTAATTGTTTGGAAAATACATGTGGAGGAGAAGTGAGAGTGAGAACCTAGGTGAGCAAAAGAGCTTACACCCTACAGGAAAGAATGAGAACCCTGCTGACCGTAAGAGCTTTCATAATACAGGAGAGTGTGAGAACCCTGCTGACCATAAGAGCTTTCACTCTACATTAGAGTGTGAGAACCCTGCTGACTATAAGAGATTTCACTCTACAGGAGAGTGTGAGAACCCTTCTGACCATAAGAGCTTTCACTCTACAGGAGAGTGTGAGAACCCTGCTGACTATAAGAGATTTCACTCTACAGGAGAGTGTGAGAACCCTGCTGACTATAAGAGATTTCACTCTACAGGAGAGTGTGAGAACCCTGCTGACTGTAAGAGCTTTCACTCTACAGTAGAGTGTGAGAACCCTGCTGACTATAAGAGATTTCACTCTACAGGAGAGTGTGAGAACCCTGCCGACCATAAGAGATTTCACTCTACAGAAGAGTGTGAGAACCCTGCTGACCGTAAGAGATTTCACTCTACAGGAGAGTGTGAGAACCATGCTGACCATAAGAGCTCACACTCAAGAGGAGAGAGAGAAGACCCAAGCTTGCACTCTATAGGAGCAGGAGAGAGTTTGTGAAGACCCTGCAAGCTATAAGTTTACACTCTACGGGAGAGGGAAAGAACCCTGCTTACCATAAGAGTTTATACTCCAGAGGAGAAAGAAAGAGAGAGAATTCTTGCAACCGTAAGCGTTCTCACCCTTGAGAGAGAGGACCCCACTGATCATCAGAGTTTCCACTCTACATGAGAGGTAGATGAGATTGAGAGGACCCTGTTGACTATAAAAACTTGCACTCTACAAGAGAGAAAGACTTTCCCAGTGACTCTGGAGATAGAAAACAATTGGCGTTCAAACTGACCACCATTGTACAATAAATGATAATCTCTAAGATGTCATAGCTGAAGGGCGTTATGGGTTATGAGGAGGCATCCACGGCCACACAGACTTTAGCCCGCTCTCTGATGAGATGATGGGAACGTTTTTTCCGTTGAGAACCGCCAATCCTATCTAAAAATGTTTGAATTTGCGTGAAAAAAGCAAATTTCAGGAAATTCTACTCCAATTCAGTCCTTTACGAATGTATCTGCTCATCTCTAGTCTATAGATGGATAGGAATGGAAATCAGTCCTTTTTATTTTTCTCACGTAAGAAAAAAATCACTGATGTCTCAGTGAGGTCTTAATTTAAACTCAATACAAGGTGACCCAAAGCTCATAACTGGCTCATAACTGGCTTAGTGATCGGACCCAAAGAGTGGTTGTAAATGGCTGCACATCCAGTTGGAAGAATGTCTCAAGTGGGGTACCACAAGGCTCTGTTTTGGGCCCTGTATTGTTCAACATCTTTATCAATGATTTAGATGAAGGAATTGAGGGTAAACTGATCAAATTTGCTGATGACACAAAGCTAGGAGGGGTAGCTAATACTAGAGAAGAGAGAGAGAGGATTCAAAAAGATATACATAAACTGGAGCAGTGGGCAGCAACTAACAGAATGGATTTTAACAGGGAAAAATGCAAAGTACTACATCTGGGCAATAAAAATGAAAAAAGCATATACAAAATGGGAGGAATAGGGCTAAGTAACAGCACATGTGAAAAAGACTTGGGTATACTAATTGATCACAGACTTAACATGAGTCAACAGTGTGATGCAGCAGCAAAAAAGGCAAATGCAATTCTAGGATGTATCAACAGAAGCATACAGTCTAGATCACGTGAGGTCATTATTGCCCTCTACTCCTCTTTGGTCAGACCTCATCTGGAATACTGTGTCCAGTTTTGGGCACCACATTTTAAAAAAGACATCAACAAACTGGAGCAAGTTCAGAGAAGAGCCACCAGAATGGTGACCGGTCTGCAAACCATGTCCTATGAGGAACGGTTGCAGGATTTGGGAATGTTTAGCTTGCAAAAAAGAAGACTGAGAGGAGACTTAATAGCTGTCTACAAATATCTCAAGGGCTGTCACATTGTAGAAGGATCATCTTTATTCTCATTTGCACAAGGAAAGACTAGAAGCAATGGGATGAAACTGAATGGGAGGAGACACAGATTAGATGTTAGAAAAAACTTTTTGACAGTTAGGGTGATCAATGAGTGGAACAGGCTGCCACAAGAGGTGGTGAGTTCTCCTTCAATGGAAGTCTTCAAACAGAGGCTGGATAGACATCTGTCTGGGATGATTTAGAGAATCCTGCTTTGAGCAGGGGGTTGGACCAGAAGGCCCAGGAGGTCCCTTCCAACTCTACCATTCTATGATTCTATGATTCTATGATTCATAGTGATTGATACCTTTCACACCATAGATCTTGAGCTCTGTTGGAAAATATACAGGATGCAAAAATAAGTGGACATTTTTAAAAATGCAATTGTAACACTCTGCAATGTCTACGTTTGCTAACATTGTGTTTATACACAGAGAAATTGCATTGGCTTTGCTGGAGCCAAGTTTTCTGTTTCTCCTCTCGCCTCCTTTAACGATTCAGCCTGCTGTTTGTTTTCCATTTACTGTTTTATATGACTTCTGGGTCTCTTACACTGTCAGAACATTGTTATAGTATAATATGTGATTATACTGCTACTAATCTTACACCCAAGGAACAGATTTGGGACTGAGCGTGAGGCACAGTTTCTGAGATTGTTAGGTTAGGTTAAATATCCCTTCTTTTCAGTAGCAGTATATAATAACAATGGATGCTTTTCTAGCATGTGGCACAGTTTCTCCGTCTGCTGCTGATGTGAGGTAGGATACATTGTGTCTTTTTAAACTTAAAGATATGAATTCCTTTAAATACTTTACAGTAGAAGTGTTACGGTGATGAATTGTAAAAATAGCCACATTAAACATACGGTAATTGCAAAACGCTATCACATTGTAGCTAATTTACACAACCATACATTATGGCCCTGTTTCATTAAGGTGTTTTTGACAGAATTATTGCATAAAATGTCTTGAAATGTCTCAATATTTAGGCACATCTTAAGACTTTTGGCTATTCTCAGCCAGCTTGGAAGGGGTAATGACAAAGCATACCTGGCAAATTCTAGTTTATGCCTCTAAAGTGGCGCAAGTTACGCAGGAACAGTACTTCAGCCCATAACTGGAGTAACATTTGTGATAATGACGCCCAGCAGATTTAATGTGTGCCTAATTCATTAAGAGGTATATAGCTCTTAATTAGGGGCAGCTTGTGCCAGCGTTCCCTTCATTACGAATGGCATTTAAAATGCTTGTCTTATCAATTTTTGGGCCTTTTTTCTTGTGCTGTCTTAGTCCAGAGCATTCTGCACACCATCAGCACACAGACCCTATAACAATCAGTTAAAGACACAATTCATATGAGTAATATATGTGAAAAATAACAGCATGTACCATCAGAGAAGGGTGAATTACATTGTAACAAATGACACATAGAACATGTGCCTGTTCTTGATGGTAATAGTGGCCCGAAACTTCCGCTTTGTACACGTCTGGACAGATCTATCACAAGGTCATGTGAATTTGTCATTAACGAGAAGCAGTCAGTGCCGGAGAAGAGTATACATGACAAAGAAAATGTGGTGTAAGAGGAAGCAGGTACAACCACTTATAAAAATTAAACAATTTTCTTTATTCGGTATCCATGAAAAAGGTTTCTGATAGTTCATGAAATGTGTCGATGAACTATTGGAAACCTTTCAGATATCGAATAAAGAAAATTGCATAATTTTTATAAATGGTTGTACCTGCTTCTTCTTACACCACTTCTCCTTAGCTATATCTGCCGGCAAGTAGAGCAAGCAGGATCCACACGAACAGTGGAGTCCTATGTCTGCTGTGTGGTGAGTTCATGAAACAAAAATACTTGTTTTTACTACTTATGAGAATGTAGTATCTGTACTAACATTTTTATTTAAAATAAGCTTATGCATGAAAAACATTTACATTACAATAATCACAATATATTTTGCTCTTTTAGACAGAATAAACCCATAAACAGGGATATAAATCAGATAAGGCTACAGGCTGTAAATTTGATGCAGGTATAAGTATGGAATGGGCACCAAACTTGCTAAATACAGTATAATGCTTATAAATGGAGTTTTATAAACCCCTTTAGCTCCATATCTCAGCCATGTCCAACTTTGGGGTAGGTTTGCAAAGGTCCGTAGCGGAAAAAAACAAAACAATCCTCAACTTGCATTCATCTTTCAGGACTTCTCTGATCCCTGACTGGTCTCTTTTCTTCAAGCTCTGATAAAGCTACATTGATATACAGTGCTGCTTGAAAGTTTTGGTAACCCTTCAGAATTTTACATATTTCTGCATCAATTTATTCTAAAATTACTCAAGATTTTCATACAATTCCTATAAATAGATAACAAGAACCAAATCAAACACAATGAGTCACAACTATTAGACCGTGTCATTTTTTGTATTCAATATTTCATGTCTGTGAGTATCAGAAGTATGTAAATCTTTGCTTTCAGTATCTGTTGTGACCCGTTGTACAGCAATAACTGCCTCTAGATGTTTCCTGTAATCATTGATTAGCCCTACGCATCGACTTGGAGGAATTTTCGCCAATTTTTGTTAATGCTAGTCGGCGGCAACTGTTGTATTAGCAGGTTTTCTGTATAAACTGCTCACTTCAGGTCCTTTCACAATATGAGCATAGGATTATGACTGACTTTTGACTTGGCCATTCCAAAATTTTAACTTTATTCTTCTTAAGCCATTTTTTTTTGCAGAATTACGTGTTTTGGGTCATTGTCTAGCTGTTTGATCTTTGTTCTCTTGAGAATCAGTTCATGGACAGATGATCTGATATTTTCCCTTTAAAATTTTCTGAAAAAATTCAGAATTTATTGTTCCATCAATGGTAATGCCCTGTCCTCGCCCAGATGCAGAAAAACAGGCCCTAGAGAAAATATTACCACCACCATATTTCAAAGATGGTATATTTTTATGTGAAAAGCAGTGTTTTTATTTCTCCAAACATGATGATTCACATTTAAAGGGAATCTGTCACCCCATTTTGGCTATATCAGATAAAGATATGACTGAATAGTGCGTCCCATAAGTAAGCTATTGGTATGTATCATATATCCTGATACCCCCGTTTTGATGCCAAAATACCTTTGTAAACTTTGTATTTCGGTATGCTAATCAGGGCAGTCCGGTCCGGAGGGTGGCGTTTTCTCACTTCTCCACCCCCCGCTCCTCAGCATCTCTTGCGTATGGCAGTCCGTGAATCGCACAGATGGCGTTCAGCTTCCCGCGATTGCGCCTTTCAAATTCCCCCCGCGCATGCGCAGTGTGCCTTGCCCAACAGTGGGCAAAGCATAAAATCATTACAGCGCATACGCAACTCTTTCCTTGCCCCGGAAATGACTGCTTGCCTTGGACGACTTCTGGGTCAAGGAAAATGAAGGACAATAGTTGTGCATGTGCCGTAATGATTTTATGCTTTTGCCCACTGTTGGGCAAAGCACACTGCGCATGCGTGGGGGGAATTTGAAAACATTGTCTTGTTGGAAGGTGAACCTTCAGCCAAGTCTGAGGTCCAGACCACTCTGGAAGAGGTTCTCATCCACGATATCTCTGTACTTGGCCGCATTCATGTTTTCTTCAATTGCAACCAGTCGTCCTATCCCTGCAGCTAAAAAACACCCCCATAGCATGATGCTGCCACCCCCATGTTTCACTGTTGGGATTGTATTGCAAAGGTGATGAGCAGTGCCTGATTTTCTCCACACATACCGCTTAGAATTATAACCAAAAAGTTCTATCTTCGTCTCATCAGACCAGAGAACATGATTTCACATAGTCTGGGAGTCCTTCATGTGTTTTTTACCAAACTCTATGCAGGCTTTTATATGTCTTGCACTGAGGAAAGGCTTCCGTCGGGCCACTCTGCCATAAAGGCCCAACTGGTGGAGGGCTTTGTGGAACTTTCTCCCATCTCCCTACTGCATCTGAGGAGCTCAGCCACAGTGATCTTGGGGTTCTTTACCTCTCTCACCAAGGCGCTTCCCCCACGATTGCTCAGATTGGCTGAAGAGCCAGGTCTAGGAAGACTTTTGGTGGTCTCAAACTTCTTCCATTTAAGGATTATGGAGGCGACTGTGCCTTTAGGAACCTTGAGTACTGCAGAAATTCTTTTGTAACCTTGGCCAGATGTGTGCCTTGCCACAATTCTGTCTCTGAGCTCCTTGGCCAGTTCCTTTTGACCTCATGATTCTCATTTGGTCTGACATGCACTGTGAGCTGTGAGGTCTTATATTGACAGGTGTGTGCCTTTACAAATCAAGTCATATCAGTTTAATTAAACACAGCTGGACTCTAATGAAGGAGTAGAACCATCTCAAGGAGGACCACAAGGAAATAGACAGCGTGTGATGTACATATGAGTGTCTGAGCAAAGGGTCTGAATACTTATGACCATGTGATATTTCAGTTTTTCTTTTTAATAAATTTGCAAAAATTTCTACATTTCTGGTTTTTATCAGTCAAGATGGGGTGCAGAGTGCACATTAATAAGAAAAAAATGAACTTTTTTGCATTTACCAAATGGCTGCAATGACACAAAGAGTGAAAAATTTAAAGAGGTCTGAATACTTTCCGAACCCACTGTACGTGAAAATCTGATGTTTTTTGTAGGTCAAATTTTTGCAGAAATATCGAAAACACTGATGGGGTCACAAACTTTTAAGCACAAATGTATGTGACCACTTCTAGATAATTATCCGCCCCTGAAGATTGTGCTGTGGATTCACAGGTAGTCCACTGTAAAACCCCAGCACTAGAATGTGATTGTTTATTTTACTGCATTCAACTTTTACTTAATTTCACACAAAATCCACAACAAATCGATGTCTTTTCTTTAACAAGAATTGATCAAAAGTCATGCGGTAGGTAAATTTCCTTGCAGAAAGTAGTACAGAATGTGGTAGAGATTTGAAAACCTTATCTGCATGACTGATACTGTAAACCGTTTCAGACATGTATACATCCACCTGTAAGATCAACAATATTCCTTACCTTCTTGAACTTGCCCATACTCTGACAAAGGTACCTCAACATAGCTTCTTCCAAATGTGGCTAATGGTAGCCAAAGGAACTAAAAGATCTGCCACAGACATCTCTCTCATCTTAAACTAAAAGGGGGGCAGAGTGCTCATCTCAGTCAGTAAGTGTAAGGCAGGGTGGTCTTCACATATCTGCAGCCCCTTTATTTTAGCTATAGGCAGGGATCCCGGGAGTTGGATCAGTTTACTGCATAGTCTATCGATACTCATTATGTGCTAAGAAAATAAAATACCATTTGTTTTCAATGCTAATCAAGACATTTGTCTAAGAGATTTTTAAACCGCAGGCAGCCATGAAGACAACAGTCCCTGGATGCCAGTTCTTCTTGCGCTGGCACTCTACATTTGAGATCCTTTGAACTAATCTCTATACCTTCAGATTGTCAGTTCTGATGGGTCTGTTTGACAGAATTCCAATTGATGCCTTTGAATTTAGCAATGGCTATAAAAAAAATACCACTTGGGAGTGGAAAAGTAGTATTCTGTAGTAACACCATGCTTTGTAAAGCCTCTGTTTATATAAAAACACATAATTGTTTAAGTACATCAATTACTACGATACATTAGCACTGTATGTATTTAGTTTGTCCAATTTTCACAAATTATGTTGCCCACGTAAATAGCTGTGAATGTATTCTTTGCTGATGGACACACAACATGATGAATGGCTGTTATGTTAACTGTGAAGTGCGTTCATTGGGATAATGCACATATATTGATTATGAAGGTAATTCTAGGTAAAACTCATAAAACCTTTCACAGAGTGTGCCCCAAATAGCTTGGCTGAGTGTTCGAGCATGAATAATAAGCAGCTGTCTTTGTGATCTATTCAGCCATGCATCTGAGACACTGAAACTAATAGTAATCTATCAGGGATTAAAACATGATGCTAGTGTATTGAGTAAATGGCAGATGCATCATAGATTTCTCCAATGTTATTGATGAATAGGATGTCTGTTTAGTGAATAAAAGCATTACGGAAGAGTAATAATTTATATGTGTATGCTACACTTGATCATCAGTAAAGGTTTTCCAATATCTTTGGCTGATCAGCAGCCTCTCTGTGTCGAGTGTGAAAATGCATTTTACCTTGAATTATATTTTCCACCTGCCAGTGGGTATTTCTAGTAATGTACATATATAGCCATAAATATACATAGTTCAACTTTATACATACAGCTCTTCAGGGCCGGTTTTAGGCAAAGTGGGGCCTTAGGCAAAGTTTAAAATGGGGCCCCAAATGCTAACATTTTGCGCATCACACAGAAGCATTTAGATTGTCTTTACATGCGCTGAGTTCAGGCCGCTAAATGACTGTGATCGACAATGTTAAAGTCGTTCAACACTTGTTTCCCAGCCTCTTTCCACCTGCTGAGAAAGAATGATGGGGACAGAGCAATCATTAAGAGATCAATCTGTCCCCACACAGTATCATGTTATCAGCAGCATATCTGCAGCTTACACCAGGAGATGTGCTGCTGAGAACAATGACTTTTGTACCCGCATAAACAATCCAATCACTTGATGAATATGCAGCACTTTGCTTGTTTAGTATAATACACCCCATAGGCCTCCATATATTATAATGTGCACCGCAGACCTCCATATTGTAAAATGCACACCTCATAGTCCTCCATATAGTATAATGCACTCCCTATAGTCCTCCATATAGTATAATACACTCCTCAGTCCTCCATATAGTATAATACAGTCCTCATAGTCCACAAATAGTATAATACACTCCCTATAGTCCTCCATATACTAAAATACACTCCTCCGTCCTCCATATAGTATTATGCACTTCCCATAGTCCTCCATATAGTATAATACACTCTCTATAGCCCTCCATATATTAAAATACACTCAGTCCTCCATATAGTATAATAGACTACTCAATCCTCCATATAGTATAATACACCTACGTGTCCGTGTAATCCTAGCGAGGCACTATGGGTGAGAGTGGATGCTATTTTTCTATGTTATGATATTTGTCTTGCGATACTAGTCTTTACTTGGGATAGCCTGATAACGTCACCGTTTGCTATATATGATTGTGAGTCTTTTTGACTGTTTGAGGGCTTATCCATTTGAGTCTGTGGAAGCACGGTTGTTCATATACATCTATGCATATGAATTTGAGACTAGATAAGTATTAGCAGAGCTATTCATTATTATATTACTGTTAGCACTACCCCCCACCTCGTATTACAGAGGTTATTTTTATCTAGAACCTGGATATCACATTTGGATGTTCGTCTTTTCCCTTATTTATGCCTTATAGGTGATTTTGTGTCATATTTTCTGTATGTACTTTTTGATACTAAAAAATATTGTAATTTTTATTATTTTCTGGTGTTTTTTTACACTGTGTTTCGGATGTTTACTATATCTCATTTAGTGTACCACAAGATTTGTATACACCTTTGACTCTTGAAATTTCAGGGGAGGTGGACATAATATGTGTGCATTATGCATCCTGTTCTAATTTGTATAATTGTTGCTACTCATCCATGTAGTACAATTCACTTCCCATGGTATAATGCACCCCATAGTTCTTCATATAGTATAATGTCCCATAATGTCCCATAGTCCTCGATACAGTATAATGCAACCCACCTATAGTATAATGCAATCACCCCATAGAGCATAATGCAGCCACCCCATAGAGTATAATGCAGCCACTCCACGAAATATAATGTAAACCCCCAAAAATATAATGCAGCCCTCTTATATAGTATAACGTAGCCCCTCCATAAAATACAATGTAGCCCTCCTCATATAGTATAATGCAGCCCCCATAGAATATAATGTAGCCCCCCCATTAAGTATAATGTAGCCCCTCATAGATTATGATCCAATCGCCCCTCATAGAATTTAATAAATATAATACAGCCCCTCATAGAATATAATGTAGTCCCGTATAGAATATAATACAGCCCGCCTCCCCACAGAATATAATGTAGCCCCCATAGTATATAACACAGCCACATAGTATATAACACAGCCTCCTCCATAAAATATAATATACCCCCAATAGTATATAACACAGCCCACATAGTATATAGTGTGGCCCACATAGCTTATAGCGCGGCCCGCATAGTATATAGCGTGGCCAGCATAGTATATAGCGCGGTCCGCATAGTATATATCACGGCCTGCTTAGTATATAGCACGGCTTACATAACACCCCCGCTCCCAGGAATGGCCCCACAATCCAGTACTCACTGACATATAAAAAAAAACAAAAACCAAGCCTCGCCTCTCCTCGTGCCCTGCACTTCTCCCGGCTCCTGTCTCAGCGGCTGCTCTGCCCAGCACACAGTGAGTGTGCGATGACGTCATCGCGCACCCGCAGTGTGGGCAGAGGGGAATGATAGGAGAGGGAGCATCAGCTGACGCTCTCTCCTCCATCATTGCTTTGAACTGTCCCGGCGTCTATGACATCTTGTCAAAAAAATCATTGATATGCTTCAAGCACTGTGTCACTTTGTGTTAAAAAAACAACCAAAAAACATTTAACCTACAGTACAGACCAAAAGTTTGGACACACCTTCTCATTTAAAGATTTTTCTGTATTTTCATGACTATGAAAATTGTAAATTCACACTGAAGGCGCCAAAACTATGAATTAACACATGTGGAATTATATACTTAACAAAAAAGTGTGTAACAGCTGAAATTATGTCTTATATTCTAGGTTCTTCAAAGTAGGCAACTTTTGCTTTGATGACTGCTTTGCACACTCTTGGCATTCTCTTGATGAGCTTCAAGAGGTAGTCACCGGGAATAGGCCCTGTCAGGTTTAATAAGTGGGATTTCTGGCCTTATAAATGGGGTTGGGACCATCAGTTGTGCTGTGCAGAAGTCTGGTGGATACACAGCTGATAGTCCTACTTAATACACTGTTAGAATTTGTATTATGGCAAGAAAAAAGCAGCTAAGTAAGAAAAACGAGTGGCCATCATTACTTTAAGAATTGAAGGTCAGTCAGTCCGAAAAATTGGGAAAACTTTGAAAGTGTCCCCAAGTGCAGTTGCAAAAACCATCAAGCGCTACAAAAAAAGTGGCTCACATGAGGACCGCCCCAGGAAAGGAAGACCAAGAGTCACCTCTGCTCCTGAGGATAAGTTTTTCCGAGTCACCAGCCTCAGAAATCGCAGGTTTACAGCAGCTCAGATTAGAGATCAGGCCAATGCCACACAGAGTTCTAGCAGCAGACACATCTCTATAACAACTGTTAAGAGGAGACTTTGTGCAGCAGGCCTTCATGGTAAAATAGCTGCTAGGAAACCACTGCTAAGGACTGGCAACAAGCAGAAGAGACTTGTTTGGGCTAAAGAACACAAGGAATGGACATTAGACCAGTGGAAATCTGTGCTTTGGTCTGATGAGTCCAAATTTGAGATCTTTGTTTCCAACCACTGTGTCTTTGTGCGACGTGTGACAAGCGGTGGACACCGCGTCCTGGCTGCAGCAGTAGACGCTTCCCTCCTCCTCTCAGGTACTTCACTTAATCTGGACTTCCACCAATTATGCATGGACGTTCCATGCTAATCACTGTGTTTTAGTGAAAATCAGGTTTGATGTGTCCATATCCTTCAACATAGGCGAACAGGGTAGCTGATGAAGGTCGTGAGACCGAAACGTCCTCCCTGTGTACTACTACTTTCTTTGGACCACAATAAAATCCTTTCTTTTTGTTTTCCACATTAAGTTGAGTGCAGAGTTTCTTTTTCTACCCACCCGTATGTGACGGCCCATTCCATAGACTGATATTATTTTGTATTTACTAATATTTATTCCTATGGTTCACGTATTCCTTGTTATGAGTGTGCAATTTATCTATTCTTCTGTTACCACTCTATTTTCTGCTGCTACAGAACAGGAAAGATTACATTCTGCAAACCAAAATATAGTTTAATTTCATTCTATGTAATGATGCTAAAACAAGCGCTGCTGTGTAGCCCGCTCTGCTAGGTTCAATACAAAAGGTTAGATTGGGAAATTAACATCAGTTTGTTAAGGCAACATTAGTACGCTCAATTCAGCTTGGAAGATTGATATGCTTTATTGGAAATTTTTGTAGAAACAAAGGAGCCATGCTTCACTGCCTATATTTGTTAAAGTGATGTTCTCTATGGTTCACGCTAAAGTGATATGGCCATGCTCACTTAGATGTAATGGAGAAAGACTGCAGAATGAATATCAGTAATGTGCGTGTCATTTACACAAGTCTTCCCCTTGATACCTTGATACAATTCCTTTATTTGAAAAAGGGCTGCATTCTTGTAATTTGAGAGGAAAAGGTTTTATTTTTTTAAGATATACAAATATAAGAAAAAATTAATTTTACTTATCGGGGCATAATAAAAAAAAATATGTTCCTTAATAGGTCTGGAAATGAGGTATATACAACCTCAGATGAATAACATCACATCATAAATTACACTGACATTATGTGTTTAACAACATTTGTGCCAAAATGTAGAAATAGGATCTGAAAAATTATGTACACCCCATGAATCTTTAACTTTAAGGGTATAATTCCACGTTCAGGAAGACTGGCGTTTTGGACGGAGCGGAAAGTCCGCTCCGCCCAAAAACGCCGCCCCCTTCTGAACGCGCGGTGAATCCGGATGTAACATAGTAACATAGTAACATAGTTATTAAGGTTGAAGGAAGACTTTAAGTCCATCTAGTTCAACCCATATCCTATCCTAATGTGTTCATTGAATACATCCGGAATCACCGCAGTGCTACATAGGACTCTGCTATTTACCTTGCGGCAACTGTAAAACACGCCGCATGTCCGTTTATGCAGGTCTGCCGCCTACGTCTTTTAGCGCAGAGACGGGATTTCATGAACACAGCGTCAAACACGCAGCGTCTCCTTACCGTGGAAAGATACCCTTAAAACCATCATTAGCAGCAATAACTTTAAGCAATGATTTTCTGTATGACTTTTATCAGTGTCTCACATCATTCTGGAGGAATTTTGGGCCACTCTTCCTTATGACGTTGCTTAACCCCTTAGCAACCACCAGTACGCCTTAAAACTGACCTCAGATAGAAGTGAACAGCTTTCCCCGACAGGTGAAAATGCCTCAGCTGTATACTGTAGCTGACACCCTGCTGCATCAGCTAGGATAAGTGTTTGCATCGACCATGGCCGTGTAAACCCTTGGATGCTGCTGTTGATAGTGACTGTGGCATCTAGATGGTTAACAGAGTGTGGGGGCTCCTCTTTAATCCAATCAGCACCTTGAGAACATGATTGTGTGGTTCTGACAGTTGCCAGGGCATTTTACAGCCAAATAACGGCCTAAGGGCCCCATCTCACATAGCGACGCATCAGCGATCCTGACAACGATATGAACTTGTCAGGATCGCTGGTGTGTCGCTATATGATCGCTGCTGAGCTGCCAAACAGGCAGCTCAGGCAGCGATCAGGACAGCGACACTGCGGGTAACATCGCCTAGTTACCCGCAGTGTACCTTGTGTACCAGCCCGCTGATGCAGGGAGCTGGTAACCAAGGTACACATCGGGTTTCCAGGCACAGCCCCGCGCCTGGAAACCCGATGTGTACCTTGGTTACCACCTGATCGCTGGTCTCCTGCCTGCCACACGCAGCGATGCGTGCTGGCCAGCGGGAGACCAGCGATCAAAAAAAGTCCAGGACATTCAGCGACGATCAGCGATACCCAGCAGGGGGGCTGATCGTCGCTGAATGTCACACACAGCGATATCGCTGGGAAGATCGCTGTTGCGTCACAAAACTAGTGACTCAGCAGCAATCTCGCTAGCGAGATTGCTGTGTGAGATGGGGGCTTAAGAGTCTGCCGGCTACAGTGACCTGTTCAGAAGTTAGCAACAATTAGGTGGTAAAAATAATATTTCTCTTTCCTGTCCTGCCACTTTACATTAATTCCTGGAAAAATGAAAAATCACTACTACAATTTTAAACCTTTTAACATCCTAAGAAAATAAAAACATTTTACAGATTGTTGATTGATGTTAAGTAGCCATTTTTTTATTTATTAACAAAAACAGTAAGGTCACATCATAGCAACTGTTTCTCTTGCTTCGCAAGTGCCAGACTGATGAATGCCCATGAGACCCAGTGGCTTGAAATCAGATAACCTTTCAGGTTAGCAGAGTTCACAGCCACCAGTTCTCCCGGCAGCTGCGAGGAGCTGAAACTTTGAGGGACATTTTATGGCTACTGGAGTTTTCTGGTGCTAGAACACCTGGAGACTGTGAACTAAGGTTACCTTGGGTGTAGATCAGAGCCCGTGTTTTCCACGCTGTCATTCGGATGACAGTGTGGCAAACGACGGATGTTCGGGCCCCCCATTCATCCTAATGGTGTCCGGGTTCAGGTACCGTTCTGGTACCCAAACATCCACGGGTTCGCCCATTACTAATCCTTTCCAGATTGATGGGCTGAAAATATTGCCTTTCTAAGATCATTGCTGATGTCTTTGCTCCATAGCATTGTGTCAGCACATTCCTGAATGCTACAACAGACCAGTAAACTGCAAAATAAATCTGCTTTTGTAGAGGTTTTCACACTTGCTAATGACAAATTACTCAAGGGCATTTGATTAGCAGCACCTTCCTGCTACTTATTGCTTTCATGTAAATGAAAATGGTTCACCTAATTTTTCACACGCTACGTCTGCAGTTTGGTGTATTTTTCCTCAAACATTGAAATTAAAGAAGTTGTTCAGTCTTAAACTACAATTCTCCAGGCACTCTATGCGACTGCAGACTTGTGAATCCTCACATCATGTGGAGAGGATTGTCCAGCACCGGAAGCGATATGCATACTCCCAGCCAGATTCTGACTAGATTGTTTCCAGCCTCATTCAAGAACCTTGCATGCACTTGTGAGTGAAATGTGGTTGGGAGTATGCATACCGCATACTTGCGATCACATGACCCCCAACACCGGAGAATCCTTAGAGTGCACGCTATGAGAGGATTCACAAGTGTGCTGTCATGGTTTTGCCAGGGACAATGGGCACCTAGCGTGTCCTTCGAACTAGGGAATTCCTAGGCTATACTTGTACCCCAGAAAACTGCTGATGGTGAAGACGCCTGGGTCTGGGTCTTGTGCCTTACTATGCTCCTATATTAACACTGTTCTGTTCCCTCTCCCACCCAGGGAGGTGTGTGACAATTGTATAGGATAACACAAGCAAGACAGACAAGAGTAAACGGATGGGGAAAAAAGAAAACTACAATCATACACATACTCAGAAAACAACTGAGTGGGAAATGGGGGAGGTGTAGGAGCGACAAACCAAGTGGGAGAGGATAGTGAAGAACATGCACAAACCAGCTCCACTCAGAAATCTTCTGAAAATCACTCCAAACATTTGCTACGAACACCAAACTTCTCCTTCAACTCCAAACCAGGAAATGGTATAACATCAGAAAAAAAAATGGTATAACTATCATAAATTATTTTACCCTTCAAAAGCCTTGTCCTCTGGTGCTGTGAATTACAGTCTATAATACAATGCATGTCCAAGAAATTTAGATTCTTAATTTACAGTAACATTACTTTATGGAACAGGTTCCATCATAAGAACATCTCGTATTCTGGCGACCTATGCCGTCCATTTAACACAAGGATTACTATTTAGCTAAGCAGAATACCTTTGATTAGAAAAAATGTTAGGTTCAAGCCATACACTGTACTACTGATCTGTTATATAGATACTTTATATGGCACTCATAGATGCATTTCGCTCATGCTTGTATGTCCTTGTGGCTTTGATTTAAGAAAAGAGACACATGGGAGTTTTTTTTATCTTAAAGGGAATCTATCAGTAAGATCAACCTTCCAATATATGTGTATGTAGGACTTTGAAATTACATTAGTGATAACTTTTATCTGTTGCTGCATTCCTGAGTAATTAGTGTTTTTATTTTTACACAAATGAGGTGTTAAGTGCTCTGGGCTTGACAGAGCACTTAAGGAGCCATTGCATCCAAAGCTTGTTACCCCTTGCCGCACCAGCCTCTTTAACTTTATTGATAGCTGACTGACTGATCTCACACAAACATTGAGCTATCAAAGTAAAGAGGCTGGTGCTCGATGGGGAAACAAGATCTAGAAGCAGATTCTCGTTAAGTGCTGTTAGGACAAGTGCACTTTAAGCCTTATTTACATATGAATTCCACTGCTAATCACTTGAAAATGCAGCAACAGATGGAAGATATAATGGTGCCAATTGATTTACTTTTCAAAGAGCTGCATGGCCATAAATCCATGAGCATATATTACTGACAGATTCCCTTTTAATATTCCTTATGAGTCCAATGGAATAAAAAGATTGTGGCATTCAGCCCTGCATGCTATAATAGTGGTATTCTACTCATAAAGGAACAATGAATTTGTCAGAATTGTACAGAAATCCAGAATATTAGTTAATATGCTACCTCTCAAGTTCCATTGATGTCACATTCAAATGATTCCATTGTAATATCTATCTACACTATTTGTTATACTATGATTATGGCATTACTTGTTTCTAAATATTACCAAAATGACCTGATGGGAGAAAAATGTCTTTATTGTGTACATGTCTGTTTATAAAAAACTGCAGTTGGTAAATGGAAAATTGGCTTTATAATAAGTCCAGAAGGGAAATGCATATCACATATAAAGATAAAAAGAAACCTATGAGACCAAATGCTGTGCCTTGCAGGAAAGAGGGGAAAAGGAAGCAAGCTCGGTTATTAACAAATAGTGAAATAATGGAGGACAGACTGCAATGTTCACACACATTTATCTTTCCATTTTATTGTAAAAGAAATACAATAATATACTTTTATATCAGATCCATAGTGCAGTATGATCAAAAGGTATGCTTGATGGCTGAGAAAGAAACTGCTCTCTTGCTTCAAATTTGGGAAATCAATTATGGTCTAAAAAGATGGCAACATTTGTAATAAAAGTTATTATTAAAGAGGTTGTCCACTACTTTTTAACATTTGTCCTTAGGATAAGTCATCAATGTGTGATCATGGGGGAGGTATAACACCCGGCACCCCGGCCGATCAGCTGTTCCTCGTTGTTGGCGGGAGCCGGAACTGCTCACTCGTGGAGCTGCACAGCTCCATCGTATATATAGTGGCCGCATCCAGGTACTGCACATCCACACCCCATTCAAATCAATGAGTGAGCGGATGTGCAGTCCCTGACTGCTGCCACTATTCCAACGCCTGAGCTGTGCTGTGCACAGTTTTATTGGTGTTTTTTACGGCTAGAGAAATAAATTACAAAGCTTCTTCTATCCTTTATAATGTAAACTACGAACAACACATGAATTGTACACATGGATGCCATCCGTGTGCTGTATGTGTTTTTTTCATGACATATAGACTTGTATTGGCCCTTTTCATCTGTAGTACAGTAAAAAAAATTGACGTGTCTCCATGAATTATGCACCGACACGCGGTCCATGAAAAAACGCAGACATGTAAATAGCACCATAGACTATAATGGGTGCCTGTTGATGTATTTTGAAAAACAAGCATGAAACACATATGTGCAACACAGACTAAGGTCTCATTTCGATGTCTGACTTACCAGTAGGGGGCTTGATGACTTAAAACATGAAAGCCAAATACCACCCTGTGTATAATAAAAAATATGTCTGTAAATGAGCAGAAGAAAGGGTATAACACTTATCAGCTGCCCTCCTGTGAGCATGGGCACCTGTCACCCATCCATTAAGGGTGGTGGTTGCTTAATATTTTAGATGTACAAGGATAAGGCTTGTATAAGGTGCCAGTCACACAGATAGATGTAGTTCAGCATGGCAGCTTATGGCCTGTTAATGGTGCCCATACTATTTCATTATTTATGCTTGCTTATGTAGCACAGTTTTTACAGACATCATCACTGTCCCCATTGGGACTCACAATCTAGATTCTTTATCATTATGTCTTTGGAATTTCGTAGGAAACTGGAGTACCCATAGTAAACCCATGCAGAGTTTGCAAAAAGCCCTTACAGATATTGTCCTTGGTGGGATTTGATCCCGGGATCCAAGACAGCAAAGCAACAGTGCTAAACACTGAGCCACCATGCTGCCCTGATATTAGATCAGACACATGCCCTGCACAATGTAAGTGCACCACACAAGGTGCAAGTGGTATGAGTACCGTATTTTTCGGACAATAAGATGCACTTTTTTCCCAAAAAATTTTTGGGAAAATGGGGGTGCTTCTTATAGTCGGAATATACCCACAAATGCTGCGGCAGCGTGGCTCTGTGCGGCCGCGGTGCTCTGTACTGGGGCAGTGGCCGCGCTCTGTGCTGGGGCGAGATCTCGTTGCCGAGATCTGAATCTGAGCATGCGCCGCCCCCCAGCAGCCATTTTCCCAGAGGCCACCGCATCGCTGTGGTGGGCCTCTGGGCTTTGATAAAATTCCGGCGGAGCCCCGCTGACGCAGCACAGGGCGCTTTTGCCACAGCACAAAGCGCACCTGTCACAAAATGCCGGCAGAGCACCACCGCCACACCTGTCGCAACATGCCGGCAAAGCCCACGGCACCACAGAGAACCACCGCCCTACCAGCCTGGGATGGGATTTCCCGGAGGCCACCGCACCAGCCTGGACCACCGAACAATCCCTGTGACCACTCCTCCACCTGTGCCGATCCACCCCCCTCCCTCCCCCGGTAAGCTGAATTCACACTGTAAGACGGACCCCTATTTGACACATTATTTTGTTATTTTCCTTTTGAAAATTTGGGGTGCGTCTTATAGTTCGAAAAATACGTTAATTATTATAGTAAGGCTCTGTATCACTTCTAAGTCTTCCATAAATCGACTGACCCTGATGTTTGCTCATCCATGGTCACACATTGTCCATACCTCATTCTATCTAATTAGCAGGGTGAAAGGAAATGGCTGGGTTAATGGAAGTCATATTTTATTCTGCCTCATTTTAATATTCATGTAGTGTTTCAGGGGTAATACAGCAACAAAACAAGGTACAAAGCTTATTTTTTATTCAAGAAATTTTCATAAACAAAGTTCTGGTAAATGTTTTTCCTTATAGAAAAAATCAGCTGTGATCCCATGCTGTCCTGTCTGTATACTCTTTTGCTTCCTCCTCTGCCCAGGAGCTGTGGTATGTTCAGACCAGGTCCCTGCACGGTCAGACACGGCCATTACACAGTACACAGCAGGGGCACATTTATAAGATTATCTCAGCACAGGAACATTTTATTTAATCACATCCAATTGTTGAACTTATTATTATTCCAAGATCTGCTGAATAAAGTGTACTTGGTTGGACATTCCCTTTAAGAATGTCACGAGGTATGCTTTACAGACTAAAGTACATTTCGTATCAGATTAAAACCTATTTGGGATATGTTTCGGTCACTATTTATTGCCTGAACATTTTTTTCAGAGTAAATGATAAAAATTGTAATGAACTGAAAAAGCTTTCCTGCTGCCTTGGTTTGTGTACCTTTAAGCAATCTAGATTCATTTTTCAATCATTTACTGTTGAGCAGCGATGAAGTGAGCATTCCTGGTAGAACGGACCATTTTACAGTAATGCTTCATGTGTAAGAAAAATCAAATTTTGACTTTGGATGTCCTTTAAATGTTTCATAAAAATGTCAGAGACTCATAAAAACTGCAGCTTGTGCCTAAAAAATACATGTTATATAAATAGTTTTACTTCTTTAAACGCTTGACTAAAGAAACACGCCAGTTTTATCTTCTGGTAACCAGTAATATGCATACTGTATTATTGAAAGTCCATAGAGACTATGTAAGTTCTCAGAAATATCTGAAACTGCTCAGGCTGTGTAATCGCTATGTGAAGCAAATGAAATGTTGCCTGGAATAGAGACCGCAGTGCTTCTGTGCGTTTCCATCAAATTATTATTTAATCTGTACTTTATCATATGGTAACATTAGTCACTTAAAATGCGTCACCCTGCACGCTGGTTTGGTGGTCTTAGATTCGCTGTGATCAGGTCACCATTTCTTTTATAAAGTCATA
>VIAB01000572.1:88455-105094 GCA_009801035.1 Oophaga pumilio
GCAAAGTGTCAAGGAATTAGCTCTGAGGCTCAGATCATTAGTTTTTCCCCAGTTCCTAAAGAATAACTGAACTTTCAGAAAGTTTGATTTTTCATATTTTGTAGGTGCTTTGCCTGCGGATTGGGTACAAGCCCTGAGACACACACAGATTATCCCATAGACCCCTGAAAAGTGCACAGCTCAGGAGACAGTAGCGCACTGCTCAGGAAAGAAGGTCAGACAACTCCTGTCTGATTGTGCTCACAGAACGGGATACAAATTCAATAAAAAGTGTAGGCTATAAAGCTTCCTACGTAATCCGAACTCCTCCCTATGTGCAAATGCAGACAGGAGCTAGCTATGTGATCATGTCTGTTGAGTAGCACACTGGAGGGGTGGATATTGGCCAATCGGTTAGACTGAGTTTCAGCACCCCCTCCAAAATGCAGGCAATTAGCACCCATGCCAAATACTGTATATAAAAAGTCTTCAAAGTATAGTTACTCTTTAAGCTAAGCTTTTCTTCACGCGGGGCATAGATTTAATTTGCGCTATTTTGCTGGATGAGTGGTATTTTTCATAACACTATTTTGGTGTAAATATAAATTATTGACTAGATTTTATTTATTTTGGAAAAAAAAAATATTTCCTTATTCTACAGTCATGGCCAAAAGTTTTGAGAATGACACAAATATTAATTTTTACAAAGTCTACTGCTTCAGTTTTTCTAATGGCAATTTGCATATACTCCAGAATGTTATAAAGAGTGATCAGCTTAACAGCAGTTACTTGCAAAGTCAATATTTGGCTAGAAAATGAACTTTATCCCCCAAAACACATTTCAACATCATTGCAGCCCTGCCTTAAAAGGACCAGCTAACCTCTTTTCAGTGATTGCTCCATTAACACAGGTGTGGGTGTTGATGAGGACATGGCTGGAGATCAATCTGTCATGATTAAGTAAGAATGACACCACTGGACACTTTAAAAGGAGGCTGGTGCTTGGCATCATTGTTTCTCTTCTGTTAACCATAGTTATCTCTAAAGAAACACGTGCAGTCATCATTGCAATGCACAAAAATGGCCTAACAGGGAAGAGTATCGCAGCTAGAAAGATTGCACCTCAGTCAACAATCTATTGCATCATCAAGAACTTCAAGGAGAGAGGTTCCATTGTTGCCAAAAAGGCTCCAGGGCGCCCAAGAAAGACCAGCAAGCGCCAGGACCGTCTCTTAAAAGTGTTTCAGCTGCGGGATCGGGCTGCAAGCAGTGCAGAGCTTGCTCAGGAATGGCAGCAGGCAGGTGTGAGTGCATCTGCATGCACTGTGAGGCGGAGACTCTTGGAGCAAGGCCTGGTCTCAAGGAGGGCAGCAAAGAAGCCACTTCTCTTCAGAAAAAACATCATGGACAGACTGATATTCTGCAAAAGGTACAGGCAGTGGACTGCTGAGGACTGGGGTAAAGTTATTTTCTCTGATGAATCCCCTTTTCGATTGTTTGGGACATCAGGAAAACGCCTCATTTGGAGAAGACAAGGTGAGCGCTACCACCAGTCTTGTCTCATGCCAACTGTTAAGCATCCTGAAACCATTCATGTGTGGGGTTGTTTCTCAGCCAAGGGAATCGGCTCTCTCACAGTCTTGCCTAAAAACACAGCCATGAATAAAGAATGGTACCAGAATGTCCTCCAAGAGCAACTTCTCCCAACCCTCCAAGAGCAGTTTGGCGATCAACAATGCCTTTTCCAGCATGATGGAGCACCTTGCCATAAAGCAAAGGTGATAACTAAATGGCTCAGGGAACAAAACATAGAGATTTTGGGTCCATGGCCTGGAAACTCCCCAGATCTTAATCCCATTGAGAACTTGTGGTCAATCATCAAGAGACGGGTGGAAAAACAAAAAACTAAAAATTCTGACAAAATCAAAGCATTGATTGTGCAAGAATGGACTGCTATCAGTCAGGATTTGGTCCAGAAGTTGATTGAGAGCATGCCAGGGAGAAATGCAGAGGTCCTGAAGAAGAAGGGTCAACACTGCAAATATTGACATGCTGCATTAACTCATTAACACATTCTAACTGCTTTTGTTACTCATATGTTTGCAATTATTATATTTCTGTCTGTGATAAAAACATCTGTCAAACACACATAAAAACCAGAGGGCAGCAGATCATGTGAAAATATAATATTTGTGTCATTCTCAAAACTTTTGGCCATGACTGTATTTAGTTTTTAGCAACAATATTTTGTGATATACAAGTGCTTCTCAAAAAATTAGAATATCATCAAAAAGTGAATTTATTTCAGTTGTTCAATACAAAAAGTGAAACTCATATATTATATAGAGTCATTACAGAGTGATCTATTTCAAGTATTTATTTTTGTTATTGTTGATGATTATGGCTTACAGCCAGTGAAAACCCAAAAGTCATTATCTCAGTAAATTAGAATACTTTATAACATCAGGTTGAAAATTTATTTTAAAATCCAAAATGTTGGTCTACTGAAATGTATGTTCAGCAAATGTACTCAATACTTAGCCAGGGCTTCTTTTGCATCAATTACTGCATCAATGCGGCGTGGCATGGAGGTGATCATCCTGTGGCACTGCTGAGGTGTTATGTAAGCTCAGGTTGCTTTGATAGCAGCATTCAGCTCATCTACATTGTTACGTCTGGTGTCTCTCATCTTCCTCTTGAAAGTACCTTTTAGATTCTCTATGGGGTTAAGGTCAGGCAAGTTTGCTGGCAATCAGGAACAGTGATACTGTTGTTTTTAAACCAGGTATTGGTACTTTTGGCAGTGTGGACAGGTGGCAAGTCCTGCTGGAGAATGAAATTTCCATCTCCTAAAAGCTTGTCGGCAAAGGGAAGCATGAAGTGCTTTAAAATTTCGTCATCTTGATAAAACACAGAGGACCTACATCAGCATTTGACTTGGCTCCCCAAACCATCACTGATTGTGGAAACCTCACACTACCTCAAGCAGCTTGGATTGTGTGCTGTTATGTTTAGGTAGCTAAGGAGGACAGGAGCAAAATACTGCCAAAGCAGCAAGACACCAGAGAGGCTGGAACCTAATGGGTTGCAGATCCCTAAACTAACCGCACAACTAGAAGTAGCCGTGGAGCGTACCTATGTTGATCGTAGACACTTCGGCACAGCCGGAGAGTTAGCTACACCTGAAGATAGAAAGAGGAAAGCTAACTGCCCCAGAGTAAAGACCCCAAAGAAATAGGAAGCCCCTAAACATGTAATGGCAGTTAGACAAAAGGAAAACACGAACACAGACAGAAAATAGAATGAGCAAATGCTGGGGTCAAATCTGTCTAAAAAGTAAAGTACAGGAGAGGAATTCTGTCTGCAACCCAGAAAAACCCTAATAAAAATACCAGCACTTCTGATTGCAAAAAACCTGAGACCACACAATCTCGACCACCTATATCAGATCTCTGGTGTGACACACAGATACCCAGCAAATAAAAATATCAATGGAACAGAGAGCAAGTGCAAATACAAAATGAGAACAGAGGGCAGCACAAGCCCCCAAAGGGGACTCAGCTGAAGTCCAAGGCAAGACTGCAAAAAGCAAGGAAAATCCAACCACAGAAAAAAAATCAGAAAGTCACTTATCTGAATGATAGCAGGAAAGCAAGCTGAAATTCCAACAAAGACCTGGAAGCAACAATTGATTACCGGCGAGGATCATGGGAGTTCAGCTCACTTATATCAAGCCAGTCATCTCCACCTGACACCCATTCCTTAATTGGTTCAATACCCTCAGCAACCACCGGAGGGAGCCTCAGCTCCGAAGTCGTCTCCAAGACATTCACAGCAGTGTGCCTCTCCACTCTTCCTCCAGAATCTGGGACCTTGATTTCCAAATAAAATACTAAATTTACTTTCATCTGAAAACAACAACTTAGATCACTGAGCAACAGTCCAGTTCTTTTTCTCCTTGGCCCAGGTAAGGCGGTTCTGGCATTGTTTATTGGTCATGAGTGGCTTGACTCGAGGAATGCGACACTTGTAGCCCATGTCCCTGTGGAGTATGTCAATGACTGCCTTCTGGGCATCTGTCAAGGCAGCAGTCTTCCCCGTGATTGTGGAGCCTACTGAAACAGACTAAGGAACCTTTTTAAACACTTAGGAAGTCTTTGCTGGTGTTTTTTGTTAGTTATTCTAATTTACTGAGATAATGACTTTTGGGTTTTCATTGGCTGTAAGCCATAATCATCAACATTAACACAAAGACTCTGTTTGTAATGACTCTATATAATAAATGAGTTTCACTTTTTGTATTGAAGAACTGAAATAAAGTAATTTTTTGATGATATTCTAATTTTGTGAGAAGCACCTGTATAAGATGTCTTTTAATCTGTTTTATTTTTTATGTCATTCACCATCTGACAATAACAATATATATTGTAGGTTTTCACTCTCTCAGGTAGGCAGTAGGTAGCTTTCACACAAGCACTAGATTCTTATCTCAAAGCAATGTGACTTTTGTGCTGCTACCAGTGAAAAATAAAAGAAAGCCATAAACGTAAATCCCTAGCCTTGTCCAGGAAAGATGTATATCTTAGTACCGTGTTAGCCAGGAGATAGAAAAAAAATTTACTCCAAAGACCCTGTGAGAGCATCACAAAACATTACCAGACCCCAATCAGAGGGCAATAAAACTTTCACACTCCTTATCTAAGAACTGTTCCAATATTTATGTTCATCCCTCTGCCATAATGACTATTCTGCTTCACGTCACTTGTCTTACCTATTGCATTATTTCTGTGCTGTGTTGTGTATAAATATGTGATTCTTCAGATTTTGTATTAGTCTAGCCTGATGAAGAGACCTGAGTAGTCTCGAAAGCTTGCAATTTGTTACCATCTTTTCAGTTAGCCATTAAAAGGTATCAACCACTGAGGACTCTCAATTCTAAATATTTTTCTAGCCTTGTCCAGGCACTAACTAAACAACACTGACCCTAGCTACTCATACACGGCTGAACTAGTCCCAGCTCGTTCAAACAAAACTGCTATTGTCCATGCTAACCACTGATATTTGCAGTTTGGTGCACATGGCTTGTGATGTCTCTTCTCAGAGACAGATTCTGGCTTGTCTCTCTCTTCAGATCCAGCCTAGCTGACTGACTTAGGTGAACACCTCGCCTGGTTATATGCAGAGCCAACCAGTTGCCAATAATCAGAGCATGTAGAGCTGGGATTTAACCCTTTCCTACCTGGCTTTTCCTCACCCCCCCATCTCTGCCCAAAGCCGGTACCTGGGCAACATCTGTCAACACACAGAGCCTACATGGCTTTAAATTGACCCGACCTTGAGGCTCATGCTTGATAACACGAGGGTGACCTAGTACCTCTAAGAACCTACCTCTATTTTTGAGTACAGATTTTTGGTCATACTGATTTTAGGACTTTGATGCCACTTTGACACTCACAATATTGGCTTCTGACTGGACCTACCAGCAAGGGGTTTAGAACGGGTCCCTACCCTTCCAGGGTCTTAGTAAATTGCCATAATATTTGAAAAAAGGCCTTCCTTATCCTTGGTCATTGTACTTTATAGTTGACCTCTCCCACCTTTTCCACCACCCTATAGGGTCCCTGCCACTGAGTCAGGAACTCACTTTCCCCTGTGGGCACTAACACAAGTACCCGATCCCTAGTTTTTCATTTCTTCACTTGAGCCGACTGATTATACCTCCTGAATTTTACCTCTTGAGCCTTGAGGAGGTGCTCTTTTACTTGTACCTTCACTTTGTTCCCATGACACAACAAATCATCATGCGGAAGACCGACTATCAGCTCCCGTATCCTGGAGGTCCCCATTTACATTTTCTAGAGCACATTTTACTGTTAAGCCCCTGACTCCTTCGGGTCAAGGATATTGGCTTCAGAGGATGCTTGCGCATGCTACTTTCTATAGAGTGCAGTGAATGGTTGTTCATCCACTAAATGTAATGTTTCATGCTCTCAAGTAGGCAGTAGGTAACGTTCACACAGGCACTGGATTCTTGTATCAAAACAATGTAACGTTTACTTATCACTGGTTACACAGTACCCAACAAAACCATAAACATAAATTCCTATCCTTGTGCAGGCACTAACTAAACAACAGAGACCCTGACTACTAATACACTGCAGAGCTAGTCCCAATCAAAGTCAAACAAAACAGCTATTGTCCATAGCAACCAGTTATACTTGCAGTTTGGTGCACATGGCCTGTGCGGACTCTTCTCAGACAGACTCTGGCTTGTACCTCTCTTGAGCTCCAACACAGATCCACTGTGGTCAACTCCACCCCAGCTGACTGACTAAGATGAACACCTAGCCTGGTTATAAGCCTATGCAAATAATCAGAGCCTGTAAAGCTAAGATTTAACTCTAGCATTCCTATGTTTCCACATTACTATAGATAGATAGATAGAAACATAGGAATGCTTTCAAGAATAGAAGTTGCAATTGTATATTTTTAAACTGTTAGCTAAATGCTAAGTGTATAATCTAAAGAGAAATTGAGATTAAATCAGTATTTAGTGTGACCACTGTGTTTTCCTTCAAAACATCATCAAATGATTAATTCTTCTAGGTACATATATTTTGTGAAGGAACTTAGCAGGGAGTTTGTTCCAAACATCTTGGAGAACAAAGTACAGATCTTTTGTGGATGTAGGGTTTGTAAAAGTTTCTGACATGTTCCTAAAGTATAAAAGAAAAGCCATGACCACTACTGCAGAAGGTGCCAAGGTAGGTTCCCACACCTTGTGAATAATATAAAGAACCTGACACTCAACTTAGTATTTTTGAAGAACTGATTTTATTCGTAGTACTTGTAAACGTTTCGGTCACCTGGACCCTCATCAGTAGCTACAAACGTGAGGTGAATATACAATGAGATACAAAAAAATAATAATAAATGTCTACAGAGAATGACATATATCAAAAGGTACATGTGAGAAAAAAACAAAAAACGTATATACAATTGGCAATGTCGCAGCAGAATCAGTGTCATACCGTACTAGTGAATTGAAGATGTTTATCAGTCAGGAATTTTAGGTAATGGTTCTGCCTGTTGGCAGCAAATAAAGGAAATACTAATTTAATAGGTACCATAAATACTTCATGAAGAAAAAGCCCAATGCAAATTCCCACCAATAATAATGTATGTCAAATACTAGGTCATATGGGCAAAATATAGGACATATTTAGGAAAATCGCCAAAAATACGGAATATACTAGCGAGAAAAATTGCGATAAAAAATTCCAAGAGAATTCAAAGACGGTACAAAAATATATATTTTATTACAATTATCAGAATACAAGGTAAAAATTGGGACAGGGGTCAATACCAAAATGCACATGTACATGAGGGGCACACTAAGTGGGATAGGGAGCTGAACATAATATACATGATGTCAATTAGTATATGGCAAAGCTAATAGAACCATGTCTATATACAAACAAGTATTTTTTGTATATAATTTTTTCAAAAAAGGCTACATCGCCGAAACGCGCGTCGGGGAGGGCACGCTGTGGAGGTCCATCTACTTGGTTATTGCAGGTAATTACTTCGTTCATTACATTTTGTCCTGCTATCAGCACGATACTATACTGGACTTTGTGGGAGTTGGTTCGTATGCCAATTGCAGGCAAACATTCTGCTTGATAAATCATGACCTGCTATTTACTATACAGGATTCCTTATGAACTGGTATGACATGTTGTACTATATCATTGGCAAATACTTGTTTGTATATAGACATGGATCTATTAGCTTTGCCATATACTAATTGACATCATGTATATTATGTTCAGCTCCCTATCCGACTTAGTGTGCCCCTCATGTACATGTGCATTTTGGTATTGACCCCTGTCCCAATTTTTACCTTGTATTCTGATAATTGTAATAAAATATATATTTTTGTACCGTCTTTGAATTCTCTTGGAATTTTTGATCGCAATTTTTCTCGCTAGTATAATTTAATAGGTAGCACAGAGATGTGATAGGGTTAAATGGGGGTATCAGCATACCAAAAGAAGTTAGATGCCTCCCATGTTTCGGGATTGAGTAGTGGACTAGAGGAGACATAATAATAGTGATCTATTGTCACTATTCGGGTTCATACAAAGAAAAATATCGGTGCAAAAGTAATGGGTAGATGCGCCTGTAATAAGTAGTTTTACCGGCTTCACTCTCATTGGTCACACAGAGGTGTTAGCTCCCGCCCCCCTTCAACTTCTTAAGCACACGAGCTCCACGTCCTCAGACAAGCGGTGGATACCGTGTCTGGACACTGAGAACCGCGTTTCCCAAGGTAATTACTGAAACTACTTATTATACCAGGTTCATTACCACTCCACAGAGATGTAGATTTTAGTCTGAAGAGAGGATTCATATGTTCCCATGCAGACAGACTTTTCTAAGTGAGGATTGTCATAGTTAGGACCTGGAAAACGAGAAGAGCCTTAACGTGGCTTCCAGGTACACATAAATTGGCCTTTTTATGCGCTAAGACTTCTCAATTTTTCATATTTCTAAGGCAGTGATGCAATTCATTTTTCATATTTTGTGTCCGCAAGCTATAGCGCTACAGTGTGCTACCTTTTTTTCTTGAATGTGTATGAGTTGGTGACTCTAGGTTTTAGCACCTGTTCACACTGGATCTATGTTTGGATGTGCCGGTCAGTTTTTTGATATATAACTACAGCACATGTGACCGCTTCAGCCAATCACTGGGCTCAGTAGCTGATTGTGTGTACATCAGTATTATTGCTGCAACCAGTGATTGGCTTCAGCGGTCAATTTATTGTAGTGATGTCACCACTGTAGCCTGTGAACAAAGACAAGGGCAGTGTCGGAGACACAGCTCTGAGCATAGGGTGAGTAACAGCTCAGTTTATAGTTTTATTTGTCTTCATTCATTTGAGGAACTAAAAGTTTATCCCGTAAAACCCGTTTAATTTATGTGATGGACACGAAAGTAAAACAACCTATCCCCTAAAATCTTAGATTTCATCTCCTTTTTTTTGCATAGGTTACTTTCCAATCCTGACTTCAATTTAGCTATCCATAAACTGTCTCCTTACGTCTTGAGAATGTTGGATCTTAAAGATGTCTGTCTGCATCTTTATGCATCCACAGTTATCGTGGTGATGGTCGACGCCATACTAAATCAGCTCGGAAACCCTTAGACAGATCTATAACAGAAAGCGACCTACATAAATAGTATGGGAGCAATATCTCCTTGACACAGTATGCTCTTTTTACGGTGGTTACTATACATACACCTTTTGGCTCGGAGACATGGCAGTGGTGGCGTCAAGGAATCATTCCAGCTTTACGCTGCAGGACCAGGTGTTCATGTTCCCCAGTAAGGTGCCATATTACAAAGATACTCTCCCCTTGATACATAGTACCTCTCTAATACATAGAAACCATTTTTCTTCTGTGAATCTGACAAAAACAAAAACGAGTCCAATATGGAGCTGTAATACAGCCTTGCACATGAGGGCCTGGCTAGAAGACCATTCTTTTATTTATTCTTAAGTATATAATTAATCATGACCCTTTTTGTTCAGGAGTTTACCGCCCTGTGCCAGCAATGATAAATGAGTGCTTTGTCAGACTTCTGTGTTTAGCTTTTAATTGCACAAATAAAAGTTACATTTTAGAGGCATCCTCATTTTTTATGTTGGTTTTTAGAGCTCTCAATGGATGAGACTACTAACGTTTTCTTTGAAACTTTTTAAAGGCCAAGTTAGAAGGACTGCCTGTTTTTGACAAGGCCCTTTTGATATCGTGTGTTTAGGAATATTTAGACGATCTCGTCCTGTTAACTAGAATCCAAGACCTGCTTCAAGCATACGTCTCTGCGTCTACAGTCCCTGTATTGAAATTCAGTACTTTATATTTTAGTGGGTGCTGATTAATGCATTTTCTGCAGTAAAAGTAAGCATTTCGATTAATTTTAGCCGTCGACATCATCTCATTTGGGTGCATTGCTGACAGCGGTGACCATCGTGTATCTGGGGCACCCACAATTTGAATTGGGGTTATCCTAACCTTTAAGTTGACCACCAGTCTGATGCATTTCGCCCTTCCATCAGATCATATGATAGCTACAAGTAATTCTGTTTCTTACAATTGGGAGCTAGTCAAACCGCAGCATACTTTGTGATTTCCAGACTAAATAATGGGGAGACTTGCTCACATAGTGTAAGAACCATGGATCTCAATTTTCCTATACAAATAATGTTAAATTCCCTTAAATATTCTTGTATGGTGGCAGCTAAGAAGTACAGACTTTCATATTGCAAAATAATGAGATTTTTTTCTGAAACAAGACTCGAAACAGAAATCTGTAGGGAAATTATCACTTTCAATTTTAGTTTCATTAATTAAATGTGCTGATGTAAAAGAGAAATATTGTATTTATATTTTCAATATTGCAGTTTTTCTTATGTTTAAAATACTTTACTGGTTTGTCTATATGGGAGATATGGAGCAGGGTGAGTTTACTTTATAGCAGCTCCAGTGAATATGAATAAATTGATAAATGTCACAGACTATTACAATTTACACTAAGTAATGGGGTGTAGTTTTCCTCACCAGATCCCAGATATTGACAGTCTACACAAATTATTACATTTATGTGGGTCTAATTATTGAGCTTAGCTATCTTAGTAGCAAAGACTAAGTGATCTCCATCCAACTCCTTCATGCTGTAGTCTAGGGGCCCAAGAGAACAGTGGACACAAGTTAAACACCAGGAATCTAACAGTTATCAACTATCCATTGGTTAGGCGGCTTATTCTAGGGTATGCCTTTAAATCATATGCCCTGTGATGATAGGCTGAATTAAAGGGGCTGAGAAGAGAGATATACTTCAGTATTGGACTCTGTATTAAAGGGCTGAGATGAGTTGAGCGGTGTTTGTTGCTTCAATCTGACAAGTCAGTGATGTGAATCTGCAAATGTTTCCCTTGTTGATGGATGTGGCATAGGATTATCTTCTGACATATATCATCAGAGCAGCATTTGCAGTTTCACATCACTGATCTGTCTGCAGCAGGCAACAAACACAGGATTGCAGGTGAGTTGAGCTCTGCTAGAACCCGCAAATGATATAAAATCACCCAGAAAGCCATGCTGATGTAAATGGCAGAAGATAAAATCGGTCAGACAGGGAACTATACAGGAGGAGGCAGTGCACAGAAGCTTAAGGTGAATTTTACAATAAGATTGACTTAATAACTTTGAAATGTCAGGCTAGTTAGGAGCTCACAGGAGAGGGGTTGGGTCTGCAGTACTTAGGAGAAGCAAGTGCTGCTGGAAAATGTAGTTTTAGTGCATGAGAATATGACTGGCATTCTGTTAGAGGAAGCTGGATGCACCAAGGGGCAGATAGAAATTAAAAAAGGTAGCGCAAAGAAACTTTGTGTTGGGTTTAGTCTGTATATCAACAGTAAGTAAGCATTTATTGTGCTTTCTTAAAAAATAGTCTGATTCTGGGAATAACCCTTTAAGGTTTGCAATGCAAAAATTTAAAAAGTTAAATTTATTTAAAAAAAAGGTTTGCATTGCTTTCTCAGCAAAACTATACAGAGATAATGATTGGAGTATGTGCCCCAGCTCTATGTGATATACCAGTTTATATAGGCAGTAATGGAGTGGAAGAAACAGTTGTAAAATGAACTGAAAAACTTATGGTTTTTGTAGCTTCTGTGATTCCAAGTGTAAACCCGAGACTATATTAAGAACATAACTGAGGAGTAGAAGTAAAGCACAAAGTGTTGTTTTAAACATCCCTAACGCCTAAACAATGATTTTATTGCAATATAATGACTTGTACATAAACGTTCTTCCTATGTGTTTCATTCCTTTCATTTCCATGGATTTCGAGTAGAACATTTTCTGTAGATCTAAGAGAATAATGATGCATAATTTTACTCACTGAGCATACGGCCCAAGAATCCAAAACAGTCGAAAAACTTGATACACAGAGCTAAACCTCTTTTTTTATACCTCATTAAACCAAACTGCAGTGCAAATTAAACCATTGTTTACATCATTAAAACAAACCTCACTTTATACTTCACTTTGAAAGTGTTTTGTTGTTGCCTACAATAGTTGGATTCCTTTACGACTGTATTTTCCCAGGACAAAAAAACTTCCCATTTTGTAATTTGGATGCTCCATTTACATATTTATAGCGAAAATTCATCAACTTTGGAAGGAATTAACTAAAACTGTCTTTTTGTTTGCTGGTTTTCCCCTAATAAAAGGGTAAGATATGTAAAAAGTGCCCCAAGATGAAAATTCTGTAATGAAAGTGCAAAGGCAAAAATTGTATGTATCAAAATGACCAACTCATCGGGTCGTTGGTGGGTGAGCCTGCATGTATATTTTCTCTTAATGTGTTGGTCTTGTTATTTCCATACCCTTGAATACTATATGTTTACATTTCTAATGGGACTTTTCGATAAAGTGTTTGCACCACTATAACTATTTGCTTCTCCTTTATTGTTTGTTTACTTTATATATAAACCTTGCTACCTTCCTTTTTACTTGAAACAAAAATCGAAAGAAATGACCTGGAATATATCTTGGTATGCATGCAGCGTGTAGGCGAGTGTTCACACTGGCCAATAAACAGTCAAAACTCAAGATAAAAGCAAAATGAGCAAATACCCTGCAGTAAATATATAGCAACAGTGCATGAAAATAACAGAGTACTTAGTTAACATATTTTTGATCTTTTACTTGAACCTATTTGCACATACCTTTTCTTTTGGTTGGTCATTTTGATGCATGCATTTTTGCCTATGCAGTTTCGTTACAGAATTTTACATCTTGGGGCAATTTTTACATCATTTCCTTTTTCTGTATTTTATCATGTTGGATATTTATTTCCCTTTTCCTTATTCTCAATTACATTTCTGTTAAAGATTTATAGTATTGGTATTTAAAATTGTCCTAGCACCTTTTCCTCCTTTTGATTTTTGCAAATTTTGTGCAAATAGGACATTTATTTTGCTTGAGGTTACAATTCCCTATTTTCATTTTTCTGATGTATAACTGCCCCCTGCGACTGAGTTACCATTGTCTGTAAAAACTTTTTCAAATAATTTTTATTAAAATTTTTAAATATATATAGCAGTAAAATGTTAAAACATGTTGAGGACATATCAGAATATAATAACCTAACCTAAATACTAGCAGTTTTGTATTTCGATGCGATTAGGGTATCAAACCCCTCTATAGTAAAAGACAAGCACATATACACCTTATAATCTTACAGTATATAATATAGCTTTACTTTTAGTAGAGTAAATTAGTAGCGTCCATTGTCTGTAAAAACTGTAGCAACCTCTATGGAGGCACTGATGGAAGTTGGTAATTAGTGGGAGATAAAGAGAGAAACAAATACAACTGTAAATTTGTTGAATTGAGTTTTAACAGCTTTACTAGAGAAGGCAACTCCTGGAGGTGTGTGGTGGTGGATTTGTAGTGCTCCCAATGCTTGTTCGACAAGCCATTCCTTATTTTAGCTAAGGCATGCTGTTCATGGATAGAATCGCACAGATAAGAAAAATTAGATTGGATAAAGCATCAGGAATTGCCAGATATTGAGGCTTTTGTGTGTGTGGATTCTGCTGCCCCAGTCAAGGCCTATGATTTTCTCAGTGGTCTTGGTGAGGAAGTGTGTTGGAGAGGCGCATCTTGATGAATCGAGAGCATCTGATGAGTGGCGGGTGTTTCCGTGTTCCACAACAGAAGCCTTACTCCTGTCTAGCATAAGGAACGGCACAAATTGTCATGTATTATGTCATCACACTCTTGCCTTGCCCGCCTCAGCTCAGTCCATTTTAGCGACACTGGGAAAAACTGGTTTGAAAATGCCAAAAGTGACAAAATTTTTGCTTTTCAAAGCAATTTGCACCAAGATGAAGGCAAATTTGTTTTGACTAATCTGGACCTTTGTCTTTAGTGCGTTCACTTAAAAACCATGCATTGCATGATTAGAAACAGCAAACACGTGAAAAGTAATAAACGGATGCGCTCTTCTATGCATTCATAACCTATGTAAGGACCTCAGCCGAGTCATGAAGATCCTGAAGAGTTTCTAGGCAACCATTGGGATCAGAGGGTTCAACACTCACCTCGGCAACCAACTTTACCAGGTGCCAGGCATCCTAATTATAGTGGTTTATTCTGCTGGTCTCGATTTCGGCGGTGCCCAATTTAAGTTGTTTGTTTTGTGTCATGTTTTTGTAATGCCAAAAAATGTTCTAATATTGAAGTATTAAAATTTAGGCTTCACAGTGTTGGTTTATAGCAGTTGTTGCATAGCTCAATACTATGTCACAATATGACAAAAGAGTATGTGTCGCATTGGGACCCACAGGTTGGTGCAACCGTGACACTTAAAATGGTGGTCTGATGCAAAAAATTTTTTTTTATTGGTCATGGACTGTCTTTAAACCAATAAACAAAGGCATAATCGCCATCCATCCAGCCACCCACTACATCGAGTGCAGACCACTTTGAAGGTCTGTGCTGGTTATGGAGGTGATATGTGCTGTGTTAGCATGATCGCTGAAGGCTATGATTGGCTGCAGCGGTCATGTGACTAGAAGATTGCATCATCAGACAAACAATCGATGAGGTACTCTTTTAGTTACATGATGGCTACAGCCAATCACAGACTTCAGCGGTTCTGCTGCCTTTGAAACGGAACAGGCATTGTTTCCAGAGTAGCCGCAGGGGATGCACGGGTTGCTGGAAGGTATGTATGCCTCCATTTATTATTTTAAAAACCTACTCTACCACAAAAAACATTTGTTTCGATCTTGCCTCTTATATATAACACTCTTAGGCCTCACTCATACTCATTATAATCTATAGTTCTATTTACATGTATTTTCACAGACCACATAGACAAGTCCAATTTTTTTATGGTATCATGGATGAAAGTGCCAATACAAGTCTATTTTTCCATGAAAAACACATACAGCACACAAATGGCATCAGCATAAATCTGTGTTCTGTCCGAATTTAACATTGCAAAGGATAGAAGATTTGTGTAGAAAACGGACACATAGATGATGCACTGATGGTAAAAGCGGACACACTGATCCAAAACAGTAATGACACCATTTTTCCAAAAATGACTGAGACCTTAATAACATAAGAGTCGCAACATGATCGCATTCAGATTCGTTATATTACAATGTATCATTGCTGTATTGAGATCTTTGCCCTGGGCTATAAAGGTCACATTTGCTGTATTGTCCCAGCGGTAAGAGAGTTGTTCACGTCTCTTCATTAAACAGGCCAACTGAATTGTAAAAATAAAAACTCTTCATCTACCAGACGTCTGCTGCTTTCCCATATTGCTTCCCGAATACCTTGCCAATCTTTCTTCTGGCTTAAACAGCTCAGGACTGCTGCCGATGATCACTGTCTTTAGCAGCGACACCTCGGTCACCCCTGTCGCCACTATTTGGCTGTAGCATTGTGAATGTGGGCCACTCTCGGATATTGGCTGGACAGGATTTGGCGAGTCTTTCTCCTGTTGAGTAGAACACTCCACAGTTCTTTATACTTTGTTTATCTTCCATATGCTGAATTTTGTTATGTTGGTATCTGCATATGCTTCGTATTTTGGGGTGAAAGCGAGTATAAAGAAGTATTGAGTCCTCTGTTCACCAGGGACAGGATAGTCTGTGCATCTCACCATGGAAGAAGCAGAGCACAGAAGATTTGCCATCTTGCCGAAGAAAGATTGTGTGCCAGGCAGGCACCTCTGCCCAGAGGTTGTGTAGGTGCTGCTTTGTCAGGCACATGAAGAATTTCTTAAATGAAGGCTGTTTTACTATTGTTCTCTATGTAGTGATACAAACAGAAAAGGCGTGAATATGTATTTTTACATGCTCAGTCTTTTACAACACTTGCTATCCTCACTGTCAAACACGGAGCTGGAAATGGTGAAGAACACATTATTCAGGTCAAATACCTGCAAAACAATGCAGCGCTCCCACACCAAAATGACAAGTGCGCACATCTGTACATTTCCCCAGAGGACTGTTTTATTATCCAGCTCTCGGTGTATTTCATCCTGTGTGCAGCGAAATAACGCAGTCACACTTGGCCAGGCTTCAGATTCCTTCTATTCTCTTATTATTAATGTTTACACATTGAATCTACCGTACTTGTATTGTACCGAATGTAAAAAGTGCTTTTTTTATGCAGATAATTTCGGCTGTAGATCACACAATGTTTTGCTCAGTAAATGACTAAGCTGCACGGGCTGTTCTTATTTCTATTAATATTTGTGTTTTTTTTTTCTCTGAAGGTAATGGTTTTTGTTCACGCCAGAAATTCTACAGTGCGGACAGCAATGGCCTTGAGGGAGCTAGCAAAAAACAATGGGCACATTTTATATTTTCTGCCAAACCAAGGATCTGATTATGGTCATGCTGAAAAACAGGTAAGAGCTGAATAATCCATTTCTATCTTATTCTTGAACTTTTCAAACTTGCAAATTGTATTCCCTAGATAAAACATGTTTTTTTGTGGAACAGTTTAACTCTTTGCTGCTCCAGAAAAGTGAAGGACAAATATGCTCAAGTTCTTTTTT
>VIAB01000572.1:123361-134571 GCA_009801035.1 Oophaga pumilio
TAAAAAAAGTTATGGTTCATAAGTGAAAGAGGGTGTGGATGAAAGCAAATGTAAAAACATAAACTGGCATTGCTCACAGGGAGCGCATGTGTTTAATGATCCATTAGAGTGTTACTGGGGAATCTCAGGGATGCTGATGCTCTTAGTTCAGTTCATTGTCACAATAGGAGCAGCATATAGCACCCGCATGCCAGTTTGATCTGTTAGAGGCGTTATGTTGCCGTTTATGGGGCCCGATTTATGTCATTTCAATTGTTCTGAGCATTCAAGGTTGAATTTAATGTTTTTTGCTCCAGTGACATAGTAGCAATTGTTTTATGTAAATGTTCATCCTTTCAATGAAGGAACTTTCCCAATACAAACCATCTTAATTTCATATTTGTAGTGTGAACCTCAATCAGAATCAACATAACGACATTTTCATGGATATATCTTATGTCTGGATATAGTATTTATGTGGAATTTCCTGTTACCAAGTTTTTATTTCTGTTATTATCAAATGGATGTTCCGTCTCCCTTTTCATCATGTTATATTTAGTGCAGGATTTACCAGTGTTCAGCTGTTATGTTTTCCCCATTCCAGTTTTTTATCCTTCACGGATGTTTCTTTCTATATTATTTTCTGTCTGTTCCTTGAGTACAGGTTCTGTCTCACTTCTTTTTACCCTTTTTTTTGTTTCAATTTGATCCTTCTGCCTTTTAGGTATTGTGTATTTCTATTTGTCCTTTACTGTTTTTTTCCGTGTTGTGCTGCTCGCTCGCCTCACACCAATTTACTTGCTATCTGATCTCTAAGACCTGTGCTCGGCTTCTAACAGTTTAATAGTCAGCAGCGCTGCACTTCGTGTGAGTGGGAAGCGATGGAGCTCGTAGTTACTGCTGGAAAAATTGCTTAGCAGCAGAAACAAATGATAATGTTGCTCTAAAATTAGGTGTCTGTCCTTCAAAAAGCTGGAATATGTGCTAGCCGGTGGCGTATCTGCTGCACCGTATGATCGTTGTTGCTGCTCTAGACTGCGATCTGAGCTCATTGCCATGCAAACGCATTATGGAAGAAGGTGAAGTGACCGGGGGAATCGCCTTGTCCATGCAATACTGGATGGTACTTTACAATTAAATCAAAGGCTGCAGGTTACAGATCTCAGAAATGAATTAATGTCGCTATACGATATCCTTGAAGAACAAGGCTTATTGTATCTATTTCTCTAGTCTTAGAATTGCAGGATAAAACCCAGGTGGGATTTAAACTTAAAAAAAAATGTCCCCAGAGCGCTAAAATATGCCAAATGCCTACAGCTTGTATAAATATTTCATATGGGCAGTTGATTAATTCAGAAAAGCCTCATTGCGGAGCAGCTCTTTAACCCCTCATTGCCTCTGCAGGAGCCTTCTTTTCCCTAAATAATAAATGGTCGATTGCTCCATTCTAGTGCAGAGAGCTCTACAATGGCTTGTTATGCCCTGGTTCAGTCATTTTAGGAACATCAAGCCGTTGCATCAATGCAGTCCCGGGCTTTATCTGGTTAACACGGAGTATCTCGCTGTTTGCACAGTCAGGGGGAGAAATGGGCACTATCCGATGCCAGCTCTGGCAGTTCCAGTTAATATTTTGAAGGAACAGCTTGAGAAGATTTTACAGTGAGACGGCTGGACTGGAAGGCATTCCTATTAGGGAATCGTCTGTAAGACTTGTTTAATGCCCAAGAATTCTCTTGTTAGTTAATTAAGAATATTGGGCATTATGTATTTCCGTGTGACATTGGCGTCTAGACTCTGCGCTGTAACTTACTGCTGACATGGCAGAGGGAAGCGGAAGTGTCAGTGATGTACATAAAGCTTTTAAAGCTTACGATCCAGGTTAGATGGGGACATGTAGATGTATGCAGACTGCAGCTGCATATGAAAACATAGGTAAACTGGATAGTATTCTGTCACTATAACGATATGCATTGCAGTCATCAGACACTTGGCGATTATTAATAGAAGGATTTGTCTTTGTTACGTAGAATAGAATAAGGTTAGTTTTCTATGGAATATTTTTTTTTTCTTCTAAATTGAAATATGGATCAAATGTTAATGCAAATTTATCACCTGAAGAAAATAATCTTAGTCCTGTGAGGTTAATGTGCCTATTTTGAAAATCCATGGCAGAATGGCTGTATAATCGTGATATTAAAATGAACATTTTAAGACCCCATCTATAGCGTGAGAGAGCTCATGAGTCCAGATTTGTTCAGTCTTCACCTCACTGACAGCTGCAGCTTGTATTGAGCAATGTGAGATCTCAGCAGAAGCAGTAGGCACATTGAGGGGCTGTAAAACAGGGTAAGGGGCTGGAGATTGATTGTAAACTTTCAAACTGGATTATACAGCCATCGTAGCTTGGATTGTCGTAGTAAGTTTCGTCTCTGATTTAAGAAATCTGTTCAAAAGTGGAAGCAGTTTATTTTCCGAAATCTAGACGAGCTATGGATAGCTTTGGATCTATTTTTTTATGCATTATGGCCCCGAATCATCAAGATCAGTATTGATTTATGGCATAAGGTAAGCGTCATCTTGTCTTCAATTAGAAAGCGGGCATTGCCATTCATCGCTCTGCCCATTTTTGCTCAACCTTGCGTTTTGCAAAAATGTTGCAACTTTTCAAAGAGTTTTTACCAAGTTTTCTGGCGTTAAAGCTTTGATGAATCAAGGCCCATTTGTTTTAAGTTTTTAAAAAAGCATTTTTGGTTAGATTAAAACTATGCCTTTTATCTACTACAGCTTGCATGTTTACAGTGCATCTCCTATAGTACTTCATACATGGACTAGTCACTGAGACAAATCCGGCCTCCATTTCTATGGGATAGCTCCCTGAGGGACGTTCCTTGCTCTATACCTGTCTTCTCTTCATTTTGAGATTTCCAGGGACTTAGCATCCCCTACAACTTATTTTACATTTTTTATTAAAACCGAACACCAAAGTGTTTATGTGCTTCATAATATATGAAGTTCAATTAAAAGATATCCACAGCATTTAAATAAAATACTTCTTTGTACGGATCTCTCCCCTGCACAGCATGTGCCAGGTTAATCGGCAGGGTGAACATGTTGATCAGTCTGCAGTAGTATGAAAACAATGCTAGGGTCCATTTACACTTCAAGATTATTGTGAATGATTGTTCTTAGGAATGTGCGATTACAATCTAAACATGTTGCCAGTCACCCAATGAATGAGAAAAGCGCTCAGTCGTCGGGTGAAATGATGCACAAACGGTCATAGTTCTCTTCTACGCATCGTCCTGTGTAGCAATTTCCAAAAGCAATGTCAGCCAATGTGCGCTGTTACAGATCATTCAGTGCTGACTACCTGTGTAAACAGGCTACTACATGGCCACACATCACTAATTATTTTCCATTTGGTAGTCATTTAATCCCTTAACACACCATGATGTACTATTCAGTCATGGAGCATTTCGGTTTGTTTGGAGTCAGCTCAGGAGCTGAGCCCACCCCACACAGGACATATGTCGGCTATGTTATATAGCTGGCGTCGGATTTTCACAAAAGCGACTGGTGCTACAATCAATGACTGTGACATTTAAGCACCACGATCCCACCTGCGCATCCATCAGCCCCACCTTGTACCTGAGACACAATTCAAAGTTGAAAGGTTGCTAAGACCTAAAGGCCACTGTGCCTATCATGTTATTCGTCCTGTGACGTTCAGCAACAGGCTGTATATAGCACGAGTGATCAAATGGTCGCAGGTTCAAGTGTCCATGCACGACTACAAAATAAAATTAAATAGTAAAAATAAAAATTCAACAATTCTAGGTCAGGGGAGGGAGAAGAAGTGATTACAGAGACGACATAGAAGTGGCTTGCAGCTGCAGCTTTCTGCGAGGTGAAACATTTCACTGCTTGTTTTATAACATGATTTCACTGCTTGTTTTATAACATGAGCGAGTATTTCTACCACTTTTCCATTCCAATGAGTTCATCATAAATCAAGTCAGTGAGGTAAGAGCTTTGGCTGTTGCAGATCTCATGTGTCACTGACTTTATTTAGGATGCGCTCAGAGCATGGGAGAGGCATCAGAAATCCTTGCTCCTGTGATAAAACAGCCAAGGAAATGTTTTGCCCAACATTAATAATTAGCTGTGATCCTATGCTGTCCTGTTTGTGTACTCATTTGTTTCTTTTCCTACCTAGAATTGTGGAATGTGCCAACCATGTTCTTGCATGATCCAACACAGCCATTACATATCACATAGCATGGGTAACATTTATAAGTTTATGACAGCACATGAACATTTTTTTTGCATCCAACTGTTGAACTTATTTTTATTCTAAGTTTTATTGATTATAATGTACTGTGTGGCACAATCCCTTAATGTGGGGATTGCTGCCAACCGATTCATGTAAGAAAATCCTTAGATTAGTAAAAAGTCACACGTGCTCAGCACAAGATTAGATGTGTTTGATTGTGTTGCATTATTAAGTTGACATATAATAATTGATGAATATGCCCTATTATGTAACTGAATATTCGGAAAGCAAGCTTTTTACCCACAAATAAGAAGGTCCTGGAGGTTTGGCTGCATTTGGTTCTATCAGTTGTGATGGATGGATCAGGGAAATGCTGTAGATATAGTATATCTTGACTTGAGCAAAGCATTTGACAAAGTATCTCACACAATCCTTATTGAAAAAATGACTAAGTATGGAATGGACAAGGCAACTGTTAGATGGATTCATAACTGGCTTAGTAATCGGACTCAAAGAGTGGTCGTAAATGGCTGCACATCCACTTGGAAGAATGTCTCAAGTGGGGTACCACAAGGCTCTGTTTTGGGCCCTGTATTGTTCAACATCTTTATCAATGATTTAGATGAAGGAATTGTGGGTAAACTGATCAAATTTGCTGATGACACAAAGCTAGGAGGGATAGCTAATACTAGAGATGAGAGAGAGGATTCAAAAAGATATAAATAAACTGGAGCAGTGGGCAGCAATTAACAGAATGGTTTTTAACAGGGAAAAATGCAAAGTACTACATCTGGGCAATAAAAATGAAAAAAGCATATACAAAATGGGAGGAATAGGGTTAAGTAACAGCACATGTGAAAAAGACTTGGGTATACTAATTGATCACAGACTGAACATGAGTCAACAGTGTGATGCAGCAGCAAAAAAGGCAAATACAATTCTGGGATGTATTAACAGAAGCATACAGTCTAGATCACGTGAAGTCATTACTGCCCTCTACTCCTCTTTGGTCAGACCTCATCTGGAATACTGTGTCCAGTTTTGGGCACCACATTTTAAAAAAGACATCAACAAACTGGAGCAAGGTCAGAGAAGAGCGACCAGAATGGTGACTGGCCTGCAAACCATGTCCTATGAGGAACGGTTGCAGGATTTGGGAATGTTTAGCTTGCAAAAAAGAAGACTGAGAGGAGACTTAATAGCTGTCTACAAATATCTCAAGGGCTGTCACATTGTAGAAGGATCGTCTTTATTCTCATTTGCACAAGGAAAGACTAGAAGCAATGGGATGAAACTGAATGGGAGGAGACACAGATTAGATATTAGAAAAAACTTTTTGACAGTTAGGGTGATCAATGAGTGGAACAGGCTGCCACGAGAGATGGTGAGTTCTCCTTCAATGGAAGTCTTCAAACAGAGGCTGGACAGACATCTGTCTGGGATGATTTAGAGAATCCTGCTTTGAGCAGGGGGTTGGGCCAGATGACCCAGAAGGTCCCTTCCAACTCTACCATTCTATGATTCTATGTAAAGAAAGGTAGATCCAGACTTACCTGGGGTATGTAATTTGGGTGAAATCATTGCAGCCGTAGCATTCTTCTGAACTAACTAATAAGACCATCATTGCAACAGTTATAATATATGGGCACTATTCTTGTGCTCCTTGAAAGAAGAGTTGTACTCACCAACGACACTGCCTTCCAATTCCAACCCCTGGAACGCTTTGCAATAGGAGCACCGAGCTGTCAGGTATCCCATTCTGCAGCCATTACTACATCTAATATAATCCACAGTGGCAATTGCAATGTTAGGATGCACATAATAGTTCTCATTCACTAAAAGAACTTAGACAAAGCTGAATTGGGGAACCAAATCCCAGGGAAACACTAAATTAATCTGAAATACCACAAATTTAGCTTAAGCAGGTATAAGCAAGACATAGAGATAATAACAAATTAGTGAATTGACAATAGCATATGCTACACTGCATAGACAAGAAAATGTACTGCTTAAAGGAGCTAAAAGGTCTGGAGCTGACTCAGGTGTTGAATTTGCATTTGGTAGCTAATGAGAGCTCTTAATATATGTTCTAAAGAAATGTCAATGCAAGTGAAGGAGGCCAGCTTTAGACTGAAGAATAATATAGCAAACCTGTCGGAGAGTTATCAGAGACTTTAGGAATGACTAAATCAACAATTTGGTACATCCTTAATGGGATTATCCAGGACTACTATTTTTGTGTTATGGGCCTAAGAACCAACAGGCAGGCAGTTGCTAACCACCTGTCTGTTCTGCCCAGCACCAATCTCTGCCAACAATTCCCCTGCTTCCGATGATGCGATATCGACAGAGTAGCACCTTCTCTTCCGCTCTGCTGTATGAGCAGGATGTCTCTACCGATGTCATGCTGATTGACTACTGGCTTCCTTCTGCCTAATTGTAGGAGAGTTGGGTGTCAATCTGCAAGACGTCTGCAGTGACGCTCGTTCGACAGAACAGTCCAGAAGAGCAAGAGATGCTCTGTTGACAAATGGTGAATTAAAGCAGCAGTCTCGGCGGATGAGCCAGTACACATTGTGCCCATGCAGAACAGTCAGTTAGTGAGAAACTACCTGTGTGTTAGTTCTTAGACCCCATAAACAAAAATAATAATAAGAAGAAATGCATTGGTGAGCTCAGCAGCATCAAAATGCATGGAAAAGGATGTAAGATGTTTAAAGCAGTTGCCCACTACTCGGAAAACCCCCTCAATTCCGTTATTGCCCCCTTGTAAAAAGCCAGAAGTCTATACTCTCCTCTAAGTTCTAAGGTAATGGAGAATCCTTCAGTGGCCTAATTAATTACCAGACCTCACCGGGATTGAGCATACATTTCACATACTAGAGACCAAGCTGAAAGTAGAAAGAACCAAAAACAAAGGCATGGCACAGCATCTCAAAGGAGGAAACTCAGTGTTTGGTGAAGTCCATGCATTCTGGATCTCACATAGTCATTCACTGCAAAGTTTTGCCATCTAAGTAAAAATAATGCTTATATTGAAGTTTATTTTGAATTATTTAATTACTTTTGGACCTGTGGAAAATAGAATGGCTATAATGGCTACTGCATTTATAAGCTGAAAGTCTGCGCTTCAGTCACATCTTGATGACTTTGTTTTTCATCTATTGCACTGGTGTACAGAGGCTAAATTAAGAAATTGCTGTCACTATCCAAATATTTTTTGGGCCAAACTACATGTCTGTTAGCTGGATCACTAACATTTCTCTTACTCAATGTCACGCTGAACATTGTACAATATTTGACTTATACAGCAAGGTCCATGTGTAGAAAGTGATCTCAGAGCAACGTGGCCTCTCAGACTCCAGGGAAGAAGGGTCCAGGGAAGAAGACCGCTTTTTGGTCCATTCTGTACATTCGTCCTTCTGTTCCCTGTATTATCGCTGTACTTGGATATTATTTGGGTCATGTGTTGCTAGCATCTAGCGTCTGTGTACGAAATACTTAAGTTTAATGTTAATAACTTTTGAAATTTCAAATAACGCTCCAAAAGGAAATATTGGGAGTGATTTATTCAGCTAAATGTACCCAAAACTGTATTTCGCAGTCTTCTGGTCCATATTTCTGATGATTTTTAGAAACTTTCTGCACCCTGTCTGACTAGGACGCGTGGCCTCGCAGAAACGTGCCCCAAGCATGTGGTGCAAATAAGTGACCCAAAGTTAGCTGACTAATAGTTTGGTAACAGCATGAAACACTGACGCATTTTAAGACAAGTTTGCAATGTGTAAAAATTAGACAATATTGCCCCATTGTGTTCATATTGGTGTAGTATGACTTCAGTGGATCTTGATTGTGAAGCTCCTTTATTTTCCAGGAATGCTGAAGTTCTGCCTCATAACATGAACTAATCCACATAAAATGATTAAATGTTCTTCTTTTCCTCAGGTTTTTTTTTCACTCCTTGTAATTTATTCTTCCAGTATAACATATAGCTTTGTGCTATTCAGAACGGGTCTTATACGTATGTTAGCGTGTCCTCTCTTTTTACGGTGTTTGGTGTCCTTTGCAATCATTTGAGGACAGCAGTGGACATTGCTCCGATACTTGCAGTGCTTTCTTCTCACGACACATCCTGGTGCCATCTCTTTCCCAGGGAGGTAATGCCCAATGGTCGGCCATGTAAGTTCACCTGTATTGCTGTGTCTGTATTACAGTTTTTTTCTATAGTTTATTATTTTCTTAACCAGTTGACAAATATTGCAGTATATTACCTAATATGTTATATTTTACAATGAAGCACGTTTTGGTCTTTTTGTATTTTTGGCTATTTATTGCTATTCAGTTTGGTTTTAACTTTAACATCAAAAGTGATTTTTACTAAGGTCAGCATGAGGAAGAGAATAGTGTGTGATTGCAGTCGTGCATGTGTTACTCTGGCGCTGCGGCATTTCGGAGTACAGCCAGCCGGGGACTATGTGTCTCGGCTGACTAGTCTGATTCGGCCCCTGGTTGGCTTCTCCCCACACTGCTACATCTGACTGACAGGTCTTTCCCTACGTCTGTACATGGGGAGAGACCTGTCACTCATCACAGCAGTCCCTCTGTTTTTACTGCCACTGCTAAAAGATGGGCGAACCCTGTGACCTACAAAAAAAGAGGGGTATCTACATTCATGGCTTCAAAATATCCGATTCACTCCCTGTCATTCAAATACCCCCATTCTGAGCTCCTCAGTTACCCCTCACTGAAGCCCAACGAATGTAAAGTGGGTAGTTCAAAAGCCACAGACTCCACAAAGAGCATAGGTGTAGGTGTTTGCACCAGAAAACTTCCGTTATACACTTTAAATAGTTGTAAAATTAAATATATTACGACTTTCTGCATTATCATGCCAATTCCAACTAGCTGTGCCAGAATGGGAGAAGCTAGGGAGGAACCAGTGCAGGACGCGGCTACACCCACTTGTCCAATTAATTTAATGAAGCAGCGTTTCTTACGCCAAAAATGTTGCGTCAGTCTTTGTAGTAATATTTCTGGGGAGTCCCACGCCACTGATAAGATGATCTGAAATCTTTACACCTATCCGAAAGGTAATTTGTCACTAGGTTTTTGTTATTTAATCTGAGAGCAGCATAATGTAAGGGCAGAGACCCTGATTCCAGAGATGTGCCGCTTATTAGGATGTGTGCTGTAGTTCCAATACGATCAGTGTTTTATCAGCAGTAGATTAGCACTGCCAGACTGGGTGTTGCATGCCAGGAAATCTAGCTAATCTGTGTAACCCAGCCCCATCATGGATTGGCAGATTGCTGAAAATGCTCGGTGTACACAGGAAGCTGCCATCAGTGGGGCATAGGGATATACCCCGCTCAGCATTCTGAGCACTGCTAGATCTGCCCAAGAGAAAATAGGGATTCTATATAAGCTGCACCAATCAGTCCAGTAAGTGATACATCGCTGGAATCAGGCTCTCTGACACTAAATCTTGCAGCTCTCAGATTACATGGCAAAAGCCTACTGACAGATTCTCTTTAATGAATCGGGGTTACTGTTGCTTGACTTACATAGCAAAAAAATGTAGTGCCGTTATGTTTTTCCAGTATTCCTTGACCCCAAGATAAGTAATAGATTAAAGAAAATCCTTGCAGCCAGAATGAGTGTAAGGCCCTGTGTTTCTAAGTATGTCAGTGACTATCATTGATAAATGCAGTCTACATTGCCCATCTGAAAAAACAGGCTCCACTGGAAAAAGAGCGCAAACAAGACTATTTGGGCAGCATGGTGTCATTGCACTCCATGGCTCTCAGATGGAAGCCTTGGCACTGCATAAATACAGTGTAAGGTCTAACTCCTTTACATTGCGTCTTCTGGATGATCGGTGACAGAAGGCTGTGGACATAAACACCTAGACTCCCTGTCACTGTCTCTCTTGATGTCTATATTATGTTTGTGCCGTCTTCCCCAGTCTCATTGCTCCACGCTCTATGCAGGGTCGGGACGATATCTTAGATGTTTGCTATATGAAGCAGGCTTCAGCGGCTAGAAAAGTCATATGAACTCTGAAAATTTGGGCACAGGGTGATGGTCACATGAGCACTGACTTTTCATATTTTGTGGACTCAAAATAGATGAGAAGGCAATGTGACCAGACTACTACTAGGTGCAAATATTCGGGAGGGAATGGCATGACTATCGCAGAGCAGGGTACCTGGGCATGCGTGTTGTATCGTGTTTTGCCCTTCCATACCTTTTGTAATATACCGTACTTTTAAAAGGTCACATAGCCTTTAAAGATCATTCCCATCTTCTTAGATGAGAGCATTTGCAGAGTGCTAGTTCCGTTCTCAAGAAGGAGTAATTTGCTACTTAATTATGGCTTGTTGCTTACTGTACCAGCCACCTCTGCCGTAAAGCAGCGGTGGCCGAACATCAGCACTGCTGACAACCGTTTTCCAGTAGAGCTTGTAATATTGAAGCTGGCCGGTATTGCTGGGGCGCACTTAAACCCATTCTCCGATCTAGACCAAGCTTCCTATAAGGCCACATTCAGACATCAGTGTTTTGCACATATCGATTTTGCACGTATCGATAAATAAATTAATAACAAAGCTTCTTGTGTTCATTCCAGTGTTAAACACGGACAGCGCACGGATGCCATCTCTGTGCTGTCTGTGGTTTTCATTCCCCCATAGACTTGTATTGGTGCTTTTTATCTGTGCTGCCAGAAATAAACGGACATGTGAATAGCAGCATAGATTATAAAGAGTACGTGTTTTATCAGTGAAAAACTCGGATAGGACACATACGTGCAACATGGATGTCTGAGCGAGGCCTTATACTGGGCCAGCAGTTCAACAAGGCCAAGGTCCAAACTGACAAATCAAGTAAGAAGCCAGTATGCGGGAGAGATGTGCCCTTCAACAGATGTCAAATGTCAAACTTTTTAAAGGGAGCCTGT